>SJYV01007782.1:626459-638987 GCA_006410875.1 Neotragus pygmaeus
CTTCTGTGTATTCTTGCCACCTCTTCTTAATGTCTTCTGCTTCTGTTAGATCCATACCATTTCTGTCCTTTATTGAGCCCATCTTTGTATGAAATATTCCCTTGGTATCTCTAATTTTCTTGAAGAGATCTCTAGTCTTTCTCATTCTATTGTTTTCCTCTATTTCTTTGCACTGAACACTGAGGAAGGCTTTCTTATCTCTCCTTGCTATTCTTTGGAACTCTGCATTCAGATGCTTATATCTTTCCTTTTCTCCTTTGCTTTTCACTTATCTTCTTTTCACAGCTATTTGTAAGGCCTCCCCAGACAACCATTTTGCCTTTTTGCATTTCTTCTTCTTGGCAATGGTCTTGATCCTGTCTCCTGTACAATATCATGAACCTCCATCCATAGTTCTTCAGGCACTCTGTCTATCAGATTTAATCCTTGAATCTGTTTCTCACTTTCACTATATAATCATATGGGATTTGATTTAGGTCATACCTGAATGGTCTAGTGGTTTTCCCTACTTTTCTCAATTTAAGTCTGAATTTGGCAATAAAGAGTTCATGATCTGAGCCACAGTCAGCTCCTAGTCTTGTTTTTTCTGACTGTATAGAGCTTCCCCATCTTTGGCTGCAAAGAATATAATCAATCTGATTTTGGTGTTGACCGTCTAGTGATGTTCATGTGTAGAGTCTTCTCTTGTGTTGTTGGAAGAGGGTGTTTGCTTTGACCAGTGTGTTCTCTTGGTAAAACTCTGTTAGCCTTTGCCCTGCTTCATTCTGTACTCCAAGGCCAAATTTGCCTGTTACTCCAGGTGTTTCTTGACTTCCTACTTTNCTAGTCAAAGCTATGGTATCTCTAGTAGTCATGTATGGATGTGAGATTTGGACCGTAAGGAAAGCTGAGTGCCGAAGAATTGATGCTTTTGAACTGTGGTGTTGGAGAAGACTCTTGAGAGTCCCCTGGACTGCAAGGAGATCCAACCAGTCCATTCTGAAGGAAATCAGCCCTGGGATTTCTTTGCAAGGAATGATGCTAAAGCTGAAACTCCAGTACTTTGGCCACCTCATGCGAAGAGTTGACGCACTGGAAAGGACTCTGATGCTGGGAGGGATTGGAGGCAGGAGGAGAAGGGGACGAGATGGCTGGATGGCATCACGGACTCGATGGACGTGAGTCTGAGTGAACTCCGAGAGATGGTGATGAACAGGGAGGCCTGGCGTGCTGCAGTTCATGGGGTTACAAAGAGTTGGACACGACTAAGCGACTGAACTGAACTGAAGAATCACTGCAGATGGTGACTGCAGCCATGAAATTAAAAGATGCTTGCTCCTTGCAAGAAAAACTATGACCAACCTAGGCAGCATTAAAAAGCAAAGACATTGCTTTGCCTACAAAGGTCCATCTAGTCAAAGCTATGGTATCTCTAGTAGTCATGTATGGATGTGAGATTTGGACCGTAAGGAAAGCTGAGTGCCGAAGAATTGATGCTTTTGTACTGTGGTGTTGGAGAAGACTCTTGAGAGTCTCTTGGACTGCAAGGAGATCCATCCAGTCCATCCTAAAGGAAATCAGTCCTGAATATTCATTGGAAGGCCTGATACTGAAGCTGAAACTCCAATACTTCGTTTACCTGATGCGAAGAATCGACTCATTGGAAAAGACCCTGATGCTGGGAAGGATTGAAGGCGGGAGGAGAAGGGGACGACAGAGGATGAGATGGTTGGATGGCATCACTGACTTGACGGACGTGAGTTTGAGCAAGTTCCGGGAGTCGGTGATGGACAGGGAGGCCTGGCATGGTGCAGAACATTGGGTCACGAAGTGGCAGACACGACTGAGTGACTGAACTGAAAAATACATACCTTTTAGGATCCTGAAGATTAAAAAAAATTATATTAATCACCTGGTATGGAGCTGGGTTCCTTATAAGAGCTTGAGTGTTTCTCAAACCTGAATCACTTTTTCAGCAGAGCCGCTCAATGGTGGATGGTGTGTCCTGGGATTGATCAGTGACCGCTGCCCCTGCTGTTGTGGGATTTGGACTCCTCATGGACTGAGTTGAAACTTCAGTCTCTTCCTGTGAAAATCATGACTCGTTTGGGACTGTTCCTTGCCACAGATCACTACAACAGAATGAATGTGAAGTGTATGTGAATTTTCACCGAAGAAGGTGAATGGAACGTTTTCTCACTTGTTTGTAACTACATATTTAGTTTTTGCTCCCACTAATTCCCAAGTATTATATATATAGCACTTTAATATTCAATTTAGTGTCATTAAACGTGAATCATCTTTTTTTAGTCCTTAAGAACATATCATACACACGTGATATTTTTATATATTAGCCTCACTTGAGAAAGCGTCAGTCTTTTCTAATGAAATTCTTTAATTATTTTAAGTGAACAGTAAAGTGAGCATAAAGAGTTCCATGCTACAAAGCTGTGTAGTTGCTAGAGATGGGCCAAATTGTTAACTGAGGCTCTAGCGACTAAAGAAAAACAAGCCAAGTACTAGATTTCTAAGGATCCATAGTTGTTTCCTGGTACCAAGATCTGAGAATAATTTCTTCTGGGGGCTTCATCAAGTGGCATAGTACATCAAAGATTTTCAGAAGCAGTTGTAAGTAGAAAAACAGAGCCTTCAGAAATAAACACCAGCATAGGAAGCAGCTTTGTTGAATCAAATAGTCCTGTGGAAGTTGGTTTATCTTATTTGGGCTATAACTTTCATAGTGATAATGGAATAAGAAATAATTGTCCTTTGGTCTTTTATTATAAAAATTAGTAATCAACTCTCTCTTTGGGTTGGGAAATCTCAAGAACAACATAGTATAACATTTTCTTTGACAGTCAAAATAAAATATTGTGTTTAAAGTTACTTGAGATCCATGATTATGATTATTTAGATAAAATGTTTAGTTCCAAATTAAAAGTTTTCTTTATGATTTTTTTTAGTTATTCTTCTCAAATTAATATTCCATCCGAGAATGGTGAAAGGAGATTAAAAGAAGTCATGTATAAAATCATGTACAGTTAATAGGAATGTGATTATCATTTGGTTCAAAGACAGTTTTATTGCGCCTCCTACTAATTGCTCTTTTGTGCACCCATGGGCCTTGCTTATCTTAAGATGGTTTCAGCTTTAGGGGAAATGTAAAAAAATAAATTAACATATACATATATTATTTAAAGTAGACCAAAGTTAAGGCCTAAGTATTATTTAGTAATTGAAGTATGTGAGTGGGCTGAATTTAAAACCATACTTGTTAAGTCGTTGTTACTTTTAGGAAGAATGTTGCACAATTTGGGAAATGTGCCCTCAACGTTCATGGCCCTCTCAGTTGTAGTTGTAGGTATCTAGCATGGTGACTGTGAGCTTTGCGCTCTGGCTCAAAGTTATATAAAAAAAGCCCAAACCAAAACAAGAGACCACAAGAGACCACCTGCTCTCCTTCCTTTCTTTCACTGTCAACTCTGCTTCAGTTTTTCTCTGCTTGTGTTAAATTCTCCAGAGCTTTCAGGTAGTTAGTTGTTTCTTATGTTTTGTCCAGAGCTGCTAGTTGTTATCTGTTGACCATCGCAGAATCAGGCATGATCATGTGGCTTCCTAAACTCTTAAAAGCTTTTAAAATTAAGACATTAATTTTTAATCTGCATTTAATTTACGATGGTCTTAACTGTGAAAGAGTGAAAAAGTGGCTTTTTAAGAGTGAAAAAGCTGGCTTAGAACTCAACATTCCAGAAACAAAGATCATGGCATCTGGTCCTATCACTTCATGGCAAATAGATGGGGAAACAATGGAAACAGTGGCTGACTTTATTTTCTTGGGCTCCGAAATCACTGTAGATGGTGATTGCAGCCATGAAATTAAAAGATGCTTGCTCCCTGCATGAAAAGCTATGACCAATCTAGACAGCATATTGAAAAGCCGACATTACTTTACCAACAAAGGTCCATATTGTCAAAGCTATGGTTTTTCCAGTTGTCATGTATGGATGTGATAGTTGGACCATAAAGAAAGCTGAGCACCAAAGAATTGATGCTTTTGAACTGTGGTGTTGGAGAAGACTCTTGAGAGTTGCTTGGACAGCAAGGAGATCCAACCAGTCCATCCTAAAGGAGATCAGTCCTGAATATTCATTGGAATGGAATGAATATTCATTCTGAAACTGAAACTCCAATACTTTGTTCACCTGATGAGAAGACCTGACTCCTTGGAAAATACTTGATGCTGGGAGAGATCAAAGGCAGGAGAAGGGGATGACAGAGAACGAGATGGTTGCATGGCATCACCAGCTGGATGGATGTGAGTTTGAGCAAGCTCCAGGAATTGGTGATGGATAGGGAAGCCTGGCACGCTGCAGTCCGTGGGGTTGCAAAGAATTGGGCACAGCTGAGTGACTGAACTGGACTGAATCTTAACTGTTTTCCACCTGAGAAGTTATGTAGCAGTGTTCTGATAATCATTCCAATTCTTTTAGATGCTATAGACATTGTTGCTTTAGGGTATATTTTATTTTAACTGTCTCATAAAAATACTTATTTTTTGTCCTTTGATGGGAATAAAATTTTGTGGGGAGGTCACACATTTGTTTTTGGTTATGGTTAGGTTACAAGAAGCTTTCTTTGGAAACAGTCTTCTAAATCCAACAACACAAAACAAACTAAGTTTAGAAAATCTATCAGAAGACACAACCCAGAGTTGGACATGACTGAACAACTTCACTTTGAATTAGAGAATCTCTGCTATGTAAATTAACTTTTTTCAGCTCCTCACTCGTAAAACAGGCTAATAATCCCAACCTTTCAGTGCTGTTTTGAAATTGTATGTGTTAAGGGGTTAACACAGATACTTGGCAAACAATAAAGATCCTATAAGGGGAGGTATTATTGTTAGATGCTACTTCTTGACTTATTACCAATTCTTAGCCTGGAGGAACGAGATGTTTTTTTCTCTTTGATTCAACCTCTGGGTTTCTGAAGGAGGTTGAGAAGGATTTTGAAGAATAGACTGGAGTTTTTCTTTGAATAATCAAATTAACTTTGTGTGATAATTGACAAATTGTCAACATTTGCCGGATCATCAAGAAAGCAAAGGAGTTCCAGAAAAACATCTACTTATGCATCATTGACTACACTAAAGCCGTTGACTGTGTGGATTGCAACAAACTGTGGAAAATTCTTAAAGAGATGGGAGTACCAGACTACTTTATGTGTCTCCTGAGAAGCCCGTTTGTGGGTCAAGAAACATCAGTTAGAATGGGACATCGAACAACTGACTGGTTCAGAATTGGAAAAGGAATACAAGGCTGTACATTATCACCCTGCTTATTTATCATGCAAATTGCCAGGCTGGATGGATCACAAACTGGAATCAGGATTGCTGGGAGAAATATCAATAACCTCAGATATGTAGATGATACTCTAACGTCACAAAGTGAAGAGTAACTAAAGAGACTCATGATGAAAGTGAAAGAAGAGAGTGAAAAATCTGGCTTGAAACTCAGCAAAAACAAAACAAAACAAAACTAAGATCACGGCATCTGATCTGAGATAGTGGAGGACAGAGGAGCCTGGCATGCTACAGTTCATGTGGTTGCAGAGTTGGACATGCCTTAGCAACTGAAAAACAACAACAACAAATAATTGACAAAAAAATTAAATTCAGCTTTTAGAATTAACCACAAGAAAGAAGCAAGAAGGAAAAGTGATATTATCTTAAGTGCTCAGATATTCATATGGGTTTTGCTTGCTCACATAAGGAATAGGTTCGAGTATATAAATAGTATCGTTGTTTTGTTGCTAAGTTGTGTCTGACTCTTTTGCAACCCCGTGGACTGTAATCCATTGGACTCCTCTGTCCACAGGATGTCCTAGGCAAGAATACCGGAGTGGGTTGCCATTTCTTCGAGGGTATCTTCCCAACCTGGGTTCGACCTGCATCTGCTGCAGACAGATTTTTATAACTGTTTGCATGTGTGCTAAGTTGTTTCGGTCACGTCAGACTCTTTGTGACCCTATGGACTGTAGCCCATGAGGGTCCTCTGTCCATGGGACTCTCCAGGCAAGAATACTAGGATGGGTTGCCCTGCTCTCTTCCAGGGGATCTCCCCAACTCAGAGATCAAACCTGCATCTCTTATGTCTCCTGCTTGACAGGTGGGGGTTCTTTACCACTGCCACCATCTGGAAAGCCCTTTTTACCACTGAGCCACCAGTAATATATGCCATCTTAACAAATCCCATGGACCCGAATAATCCGTCCTCTGTGCTAAGTTGCTTCAGTCATGTCAAACTCTGTGTGATCCCATGGATTGTAGCCCGCCAGGCTCCTCTGTCCGTAGGATTCTCCAGGCAAGAAGGCTGGAGTGGTTTGCCGTTTCCTCCTCTAGCGGATCTTACTGACCCAGGAATCGAGCCTGAGTCTGCTGTGTATCCTGCATTTGCAGGAGTGTTCTTTACCACTAGAGCCACTGGGGAAGGCCATGGACCCGAATACCTTTCAGACTTGTCTTCAAGGGATTTATTGATCACTGTGTGTCAGGTGCTACCTAGACATGGTATGAGAGGGAAAGACGAAGAAGTCAGGGTCCCTTTCTCCTGAGGCTGTCATGGCATTGAATGGTAGCTCTAGGAAAGCCTTGCTGGGGAGAAAGACTGTGCTGTAGGGGAGCAGTGGTTCCAGATTCTTGCTATTGTGACTGTATTAGTCAGGGTGCTCGAGACAGAGAGTGAGAAGGATGATCACATGTGCACTCTCTCTTCTTGTCTTTTTCTCTCATCTGTATAAAATATAGTATAAAATAAAATAAATATGTGTGTGTGTGTGTGTGTGTGTGTGTGTGTGTGTGTGTGAGAGAGAGAGAGAGAGAGAGAGAGAGAGAGAGANTCCTTCTCCATACAAGAAAAATCTTTGCTACAGGGCAGGCTTTGTCACTTTTAAACTTTTTGTGTTATTACAAGTGCTCTAATTGTGAACTTTTAAATAAAATACTATTGAGAGATAAGACAGTGATATTCTTGCATTTATTTATTCATTTATCTTTACACTGACCCACAAAATCTGTTCATTTCTCAGATGAAACAGGGCTTGGTGCCAGGATTATATCTTTTTAATTCTTTTTTCCATACAAAGCCCTATAGGGTATGAGCAAATTAATATTAAAAATAATGAAGCTTAAGTTGTTATTTTATCTTTTTTTCCTCCTCCTATTCCTTGCTTATAAATCTCATTAAAAATTCATTCTCTTGTTACATGATTATATACTACCTTTGATCTGCATCCTTTCTTTTTTAAAAATATTTATGTGGCTGCATTAGGTCTTAGTTGCAACATGCAGAATCTTCGTCGTGTGATGTGATATCTTTTGTTGCAGTGCACAGATGCTCTAGTTATGGCACATGGGCTCCAAGTTGCGTGAGCTTCAGTAGTTGTGGTGCACTGGCTTAGTTGCTCTGTAGCATATAGGCTCTTAGTTTCCCAGAGATCAAATCCATGTCCCCTGCATTGGCAGNGCAGTGCACAGATGCTCTAGTTATGGCACATGGGCTCCAAGTTGCGTGAGCTTCAGTAGTTGTGGTGCACTGGCTTAGTTGCTCTGTAGCATATAGGCTCTTAGTTTCCCAGAGATCAAATCCATGTCCCCTGCACTGGCAGGCAGATTCTTAACCCCTGGACCAGTACATATACCTAGATTCTTTCAAATATATAGCTAAAATCACAAGGAGATCTAACCAGTCCATTCTGAAGGAGATCAGCCCTGAGATTTCTTTGGAAGGAATGATGCAAAAGCTGAAACTGCAGTACTTTGGCCACCTGATGCGGAGTTGACTCATTGGAAAAGACGCTAATGCTGGGAGGGATTGGGGGCAGGAGGGGAAGGGGACGACCGAGGATGAGATGGCTGGATGGCATCACTGNTGGATGTGAGAGTTGGACTGTGAAGAAGGCTGAGCGCCGAAGAGTTGATGCTTTTGAACTGTGGTGTTGGAGAAGACTCTTGAGAGTCCCTTGGACTGCAAGATCCAACCAGTCCATTGTGAAGGAGATCAGCCCTGGGATTTCTTTGGAAGGAATGATGCTAAAGCTGAAGCTCCAGTACTTTGGCCACCTCATGCGAAGAGTTGACTCATTGGAAAAGACTCTGATGCTGGGAGGGATTGGGGGCAGGAGGAGAAGGGGACGACCAAGGATGAGATGGCTGGATGGCATCACGGACTCGATGGACGTGAGTCTGAGTGAACTTCAGGAGTTGGTGATGGACAGGGAGGCCTGGCATGCTGCGATTCATGGGGTCGCAAAGAGTGGGACATGACTGAGTGACTGAACTGAACGGAAGCTTTCATCACTTCTTACCTCTCTCCTGACTCTGTTCATGATTGTGTCCCCAGCCTACTTTGGCTGCTGGTATTGATCTTGGGTGACCGCAGCCTGCAGTGGCTTGAAGCGGGAGTTTGCTTTCTGGCCAGAGATTGAGACTGGGCTGTGGGAGTGAGAATGCTAGACCACAAGGGACCAGTGACCAGTGACAGGGCCCTTGCCCATCAGATCCACAGAAATCAATTTCTACATAGAGATGGAAAGATATGAAACAAGTAAAGTATTTATTAGGAGGACAAAAGTATATGTGGATAGACACATGGGTGGGCTCAGAGAGAGTCACACACTCATGGTAGTTTAAATCACTTTTCTTTTTTTTTGAGATTGATTAGGGATTGTAATAGCTAAAAAGATATATGGATGAAAGATATTTACCAAACTTCATTTTGTCCCAAGACTGTTTTACAGATTATGTATAAATCCTTATAATAACCCTATGAGATGTGGAAATGTAGCTGAGGCTACATTTCGATGGCATTCAAGGTTAAACATATAGTAAATGGAGGAGCCTTGATTTGAATCTGGGTTTGTCTGTTTCTAGACACTGGAGTAACTGTTTTATACTACCAAAAGTTAAGGCTTAATTAAAAATTTGGAGAGCCAGAAGGATGCCTCAAAAACCTATAAATCACTTTTTATTGGGTATTTCTTCTACGTTTCCTTTGGCCAGTCATCTTACTTTGCCTGGTTCGGAATCCATATTTGCTATATCTCCGGTTTCTCCCCTGTGTGACTGCTTATGGATCCTCTTGAAGAGGCCTATGGGTATCACTTCCTGTGAGGTGATGTCCCATCTCTTTTGACCACCAGGAGACTTTCTGCGCACATGTGGTTGGGAGGGTCTCCTTGACTTGGAGGATGAAGGTTATGTGATCTTTTATCTCTTAACTGAACGAGGCTCAGCTTCTCCCTCCTGCTTTTGGGATATCTGTCCACAGGGGTCGGACTCTGGCTGCTCAGCCTGGGGCCTGTCTGTCCCCTGCCTCAGTGCTGTGAGCCCTCGTGCCCATTGAGCCGCACTAGCCTTCATTTTGCCGGGATTACTGCCCTGTGCAGACCTCTGCTCGCCCCTCCTGTAGTCCTGTATGTTCCACCTCGATCCTGGACTATTTCATTCTTCTGCTCACACGGCTTGGCCTATAGATTCCGTACCAGAAGCAGGACACTGATAGCTCTTAGGTGGCCATTAGTGTCTTGAGAGTTAATCTCTTCCCCTTAGATTTGTATATATCTAGAAGTTATTGGGCTTTCTGGGGTTTTTATTGCAGATTTTAAATACTTCCAGTCTTTGCTAATAGTTTTCGCAGAGTGTTGTATCTGACTTGGCAGATCTTTTTTCTTTGCTTAGAGCTCATTTACTGTAAGGCTACTCCTGCCCTCTTTGTTCTCCAATCAGTGTTTTGTGAGGAGGAGTAATTATTAAATATACTGCCGTTCTTTTAATAATTGAATGTCTGTGGTGTTTATGACCTGCAGACCAGCCCTTTTATTTTGCTCCATTATGACTTTTATTCTCAGAGGTCTGTCGTTTTCAAATGCCACTGTTTGGAGTAGCTGTCTGCAGCATTGTTACCATGGTGCTTATATACTGTAAACGAGTCACCCTACCCGATATCCTATTCCAGCTTGCTGCTCAGCGCTTCAGATGGGATCTGATTTCCTGGGATTAAATTCCAGATGTTATTTTACAGCTTGCCATCTGCTTGTTTGAGGAAGTTTCTTTCAGGTCGTAGGTCAGATGTATGTTCACTAACATTTTAAAATCTTATTTATTAGGTCTCCACTTGGTAGTGTTTTTTCTATAATGGCAGGATAATTTGTTTCCCTCTTCAGAAAAATTGCAAGGTGGAAACAAATAATTCTAGCTGAAAAACTACATCGAATGATTTCATTGATTGTGTTTTAGTACCCTGAAATATTAGAGGGAAAAAAGCACATATTTTTTTCTGCTTTGAAAAGGGAAACTTAAATCAAGAGACTTTTCACCTGCAAACATGACTACTTTTTAAAAGTATGTCTGAGGAATAGTATGGGAACAATAAAGTTTGATTCACCTGATAGACTGTGTTGACATTTGTTCTTCATTTTCAACTATGATAGTTATATATTAACATGTATACTTTTTGAAAAAGTATATTCATTTCTTTTTAAGTATACTTAGCTTTTCAAATATGATTCCCACAGCCTCCTTTACATTGTACAAATGATTACTGAAGCAATTTTACTTTGAGATATAGTACTTAAAATCTTTGGATCAATATCACCATAAGTCTTTAATAAAACTTTACTTATGTCAATCACATCACAAGTATAGTTTTTTGCTAAGGTAGAAAATGAATTCAGAACAATTATAATAGACTATCAATCAATATTTTAAAATAAAGGCTTTTTAAACAACATTCTATATGAGTATTGATTTCAGTTATCTGTGTTAGTATTAAAAGCAAGTGGTCTGGAAACTTAGGGATTACAAAAAACACTTTTTAAGATTGTTGTTTGAAACTTAAACTGCTTTTGCTAAAAAACTAGGATAATAAATAGAAAGTTCTCAGGGCCACCCACAAAAGCCTATTCAAACCATGCTGTAGTTGAAAATAGTGTTGTAATGGTGGCTTTGACTTCTTAATTCCATGAAACTACCCTAATTCCTGTGTATGTGCATGTATGTGTTTGTGTATGTGGGGTGTGTGTGTGTATGTATGTGTTTGTGGGATGTGTGTGTGTGTATGTGTTTGTGGGGGGTGTGTATGTGTGTGTATGTGTTTCTGGGATGTGTGTTTGTGTGTATGTGTTTGTGGGGGGTGTGTGTGTGTGTATGTGTTTGTGGGGTGTATGTGTGTGTGTGTATATGTTTGTGTGGTGTGTATGTGTGTGTTTCTCTGGCACTTGAGCGTGAGGGGCAGGTTTGGCTGGGAAGGGTAGGCAGTGTATGTATGCGGCTAGAGTACAAGTGGGGAAAGTGCTTGCTGGTCAGTTCATGTGGGGTTTGGATACAGAAGTTTCATGGATTGGAGAGTTGCTAAGCATCGGAGAATGAACATAGGACAGCTGTAGTTTCTCGGGGCCTGGCAGCAGCAGGAATGATGTCCCTCTCCTTAGCAGAGAATCTGTGTTTCTGCAGGATCAGTGATGAAGCAGTGAAGTCTTGGTGATGCTGGCTGCTTGCGCATTTAGGATCTTTGTCAACTGGGTGTTTGTAAGGATTTAGTGTTTGGCAAGATTTAGACGCCAACTTTACATTTTTTTAAGTTCTGCTGGCCCGTGGATTCAGATTTTTCCTTTGTTTTTAAACATTAATTACAAGGAACAGACTCAGTGTTGCTGTTAATTCTTCCTAACTATGTTCAACATACTACAAATGTGTAGAAACTTTGGAATTTATTATAAGTGTGATGGGAAGCAAATGGAAATTTTTGATCAAAGTTATATATTTAAAAAGATTTTCCTGACTTTTATGCAATGAAAAATTGGACATTGGAGACGAGGGCAGAAGCTGAGGAAACAGTTAGGAAGCTGTCTCCAGATGATAGATGGTGGAAGCTTGTTTTAGGTTGGCCTGTTCTGCTGTTCTTTTCTTTTAGTGTGTGTGTGATGGCAGGGCCTGGTGCCAGAGCCAGGCTGCCTGGGTTGGAGCCCTGATTCTACCCCTTCCGAGCTGCATGATGTTAGGCATCAGTTATGTCATCAATAAAACGGGCATTGTAATAGCAGCCATGTCATAGGATTGTTGCAAGACTTACACAAATTAATTCATGAAAACTGTTTAGGATAGTGTCTGGCACATTCTAAGTATTCAGTAACTGTTCCTGATGACTCTCTTCTGATATTGTCACTGTGAAGTTTGTTTCCTGTGATTGGAACATGCATCATGAGCGTGTTAACCCTGGGACTGTGTTTACATGGGAGCAGTGGAATCTTGTGACCACATTGTTGACATTCTTACTTGAGTCTTACAGCAGTCTCTAAATGGTACTTTATGAACTTCTCTTGTATATACATATACATTAGCTATTTGCAAGTACACACTTCCTGCAGATGCATAGTTATACTGTCATACAAGATTAAAAAGCTGTCACATATTCAACATTATTTCATTGAAACAGTTTTGTTTTAGATTAAGTTCTAAGTGTTTTCGGTATGTAATCTGCTCCATGTGCGCTA
>SJYV01007782.1:639034-750397 GCA_006410875.1 Neotragus pygmaeus
AGGGACTCTTAAGAGTCTTCTCCAACACCACAGTTCAAAAGCATCAATTCTTTGGTGCTCAGCTTTCTTCACAGTCCAACTCTCACATCCATACATGACCACTGGAAAAACCATAGCCTTAACTAGATGGACTTTTGTTGGCAAAGTAATGTCTCTGCTTTTGAATATGCTATCTAGGTTGGTGATAACTTTTCTTCCAAGGAGTAAGCGTCTTTTAATTTCATGGCTGCAATCACCAAAAAATAAAGTCTGACACTGTTTCCACTGTTTCCCCATCTATTTCCCATGAAGTGATGGGACTGGATGCCATGATCTTCATTCCCAGGCAAGAGTACTGGAGTAGGTTGCCAATTCCTTCTCCAATTCTACCTCTGATGATGAAATATAGAATCATAAAACATGGGGATGTCTTGCAAATTAGTTTGTTTCACTTTACAGATAAAGGTGCAGGAAGATGACTTCTCATATGACAGCCTCTTGATTTCAGAGTATGTATTTATGATTGCAAAATAATGAGATTTAAAATAGACATATCAGAAATGTTAAGTCCTTAGTATTACAGTAATGCCCTGAAACTTCATATTCTTATTCCAGTGTTCCTGTTCTACTAAGTCACTTTTGTGACTGTTATTTTAGAATCTTTTTCAGAACCATATTATAAGCCATATATTAAAAGCCTGCCATTATTTAAAATTGGTAGCTGTAATCAAACAGTGGAAACAGTGGCTGACTTTTTTTGGTGGGGGGCTCCAAAATCACTGCAAATGGTGATTGCAGCCATGAAATTAAAAGATGCTTACTCCTTGGAAGGAAAGTTATGACCAACCTAGATAGCATGTTAAAAAGCAGAGTCATTACTTCGCCAACAAACGTCCGTCTAGTGAAGGCTATGGTTTTTCCTGTGGTCATGTATGGATGTGAGAGTTGGACTGTGAAGAAAGCTGAGCACCGAAGAATTGATGCTTTTGAACTGTGGTGTTGGAGAAGACTCTTGAGAGTCCCCTGGACTGCAAGGAGATCCAACCAGTCCATTCTGAAGGAAATCAGCCCTGGGATTTCTTTGCAAGGAATGATGCTAAAGCTGAAACTCCAGTACTTTGGCCACCTCATGCGAAGAGTTGACGCACTGGAAAGGACTCTGATGCTGGGAGGGATTGGAGGCAGGAGGAGAAGGGGACGAGATGGCTGGATGGTATCACGGACTCGATGGACGTGAGTCTGAGTGAACTCCGAGAGATGGTGATGAACAGGGAGGCCTGGCGTGCTGCGATTCATGGGGTCGCAAAGAGTCGGACACGACTGAGCAACTGAACTGAACATATTTTATAGGTAAAAACAGAACAAGCCTAATATCCTATATATCTTTAGATACAGTGGTTGTTCTTTAGTGGTTCTCTTGAATCTCTTTGGGGAGATTAATAGTTGCCCTATACTCTTTTCAAAAGAGCTGACCTGTGTATATTCCCAGTTAGGAATATAAGATGCACAAATGACTAACAGATTTTTAAGATCAAATTGAGTATATCTGTGAAGTATTTATTCTTTTTCTCCAGGAGGAATTTGGAAAGAGGGCCTATGTCCTCATTAGAGTTCTCAGAGAAATGACAATAAATTAATTGCAAAGAGTGATATCATTATTAAAATGAGAAAGAAATTAAACTGAGTTTAAAAACTGTATTTATAGATTAATAGTTTGATTCATTTTTTGCATTTCTCTCAAAAATAGCAATGTGAAACTGCATTTGCTAGTTATTTTTAATGAAAAAATGATAAAGAGTAAACCAAAGTTGCTCCTGATCCCATTGCCAGATATTGGAGGTGGGTAACCTAGAAGTAATACATGTAAAAAGTTAGTTGACATTAAAAGTTCATGGCCTATATCCATGCTCTGGTGTAAAGTAAAAAAAAAAAATGTATAAAGTGAAGTTTTTCTCCTTTTATATTACATTTATTCCTCCCTTGTGGCTTAACTGTGATTCATGGGGTCGCAAAGAGTCGGACGCGACTGAACTGAACTCGACTGAACTGAACTGTGGCTTAGCTGGTAAAGAGTCCGCCTGCAATGTGGGAGACCTGGGTTCGATCTTTAGGTTGGGAAGATCACCTAGAGAAGGGAAAGGCCACCCACTCCAGCATTCTAGCCTGGAGAATCCAATGGACTATACAGTCCATGAGGTTGCAAAGAGTCGGAGACGACTGAGTGACTTTCGTTCACACTTACGTATGTATTTTCATACATGTATCCAGTAAATGGGATCATGATAATTGGAATCATGTTGCAGATGTTAATGTTGAACCTTACTTTTTGAAACTCAATATTTTTTAGATATTTTATTGTAAAACAGCATATACAGATATAAAGCATTCTCTTAGAACTTCAGTTATATTATCATATTATAATTTATTAAATGATGGCCATTATAGCGTGTTTCTTGTTCTTCATATCATACAAATGTCTACAGTGAACATCCTTGTAGCTATGTTTTGGCACCCTATGGAAAGTGCAAGGCAAATTCCTCTGAATGAAATGGAGTTGCTGGATAAAATTAAATGTGAAAGTGAAAGTTGCTTAATCATGTCTGACTCTTTGCGACCCCATGGACTGTACATGGAATTCTCCAGGCTGGAATACTGGAATGGGTAGCCTTTCCCTTCTCCAAGGGATCTTCCCAACCCAGGGATTGAACCCAGGTCTCCCACATTGTAGGCAGATTCTTTACCAGCTGAGCTTCATAAATTTATAGTCACTCTATTATATTCCAGCCTGATAAATGAAAATGGTATGTGTGTGTGTGTGTATTTTTAATTGAGGTGAAAGAAAGAAAGTGAAGTCGCTCAGTTGTGTCCAACTGTTTGCGATCCCATGGACTATAGCCTATCATGCTCCTCCGTCCATGGGATTTTCCAGGCAAGATTACTGGAGTGGATTGCCATTTCCTTCTCCAGGGGATCTTCCCGACTCAGGAATCAAACCTGGGTCTCCCGCACTGCAGGGAGACGCTTTACTGTCTGAGCCACCAGGGAAGCCCATTAATTGAGGTGAGATTCACGTAATATAAAATTCAGTATTTGAAGTGTACAATTTCGTGACATTCAGTACAGTCATGATGTATGATCATTGGCTCATTAGTGTCAAAACATTTTTGTCACCAAAAATGGATAAAGCAATCACTACCCACTTTCCTCTCAACCCACCCCACAACCTAGACCCTGGCAACCAATGATCTGCTTTCTGCATTTATGGATTCATCTTTTCTAGGTGTTTTATATAAGTGGAATCATGATATTTGTCCTTTGTGTATAGCGTTCATGCTTGAGCATAATATTTTTGCGCTTCATCCACATTACAGCATGTATCAAGACTTCATTCATGGCTGAATAATATTTTGTCATATAGGTATACCATATTTGTTTTTCCATTCATTCATTGATGACTGTTGCACCTTTTAGCAATTATGAATAGTGCTGCTGTGACTATTTGTGTACAAGTATTTGTTTAATCATCTGTGTTCCTTTTTTTGACTATATTCATAGTCGCAAAATTGCTTATGTCTAATGGTAAATTTTTGTTTAACCTCTTGAGGGCCTGCTAAACTCTTTTCCACAGGAACTGTATGCTTTTACGTTCTCACAAGCAATATACAAAAGTTGCAGTTTCTCCATATCCTCACTAATACTTGTTCCTTTCTTTGTTTGTTTTAAATCATAGCTGTCCCAGTGTGAGTAAATAGTTTTATTTGTACTTTCCAAATGAATAATGATGTTGAGCATCTCTTCATGTGCTTGTGGACCAAATAGATGTATATGTTTTTTAGAGAAATATTTATTCAAACTAAATTGAGTTTTGTGTTAAGTTATATATGTTCTTTATGTATTCTGGAGAATAGGCCCTTTCCAGATATATGACTTGCAAATATTTTCTCCCATCCTATAAGTTTCTTTTTAATTTTCTTGTAATGGTATACAAAAATTTTTAACTTTTATCAAGTCTAATTTCTTTCTTTCTTTTTCTACTCATGTTTTTGCTGTTATATCTTAGACTCCATTGCCAAATCCAAAGTTATGAAGATTTTCCTGAATGTTTTTTTCTAAGAGTTTTATCATTTTAGGTCTTACGTTTAAACCTTTGTTCATGGAGGTAATTTTTGTTCTTTGAGGTAATTTTTACATATATTGTTAAGATACAGGTTCAGGTTCATTCTTTCCCCTGTAAGCCTCCCAGAACCAATTGCTGAAGGTACTATTCTTTTCCTATTACATGGATTGGATACCTTTTGCCAAAAAGGAGTTGACTGTATATATTTGCTTTATTTCTGTATTTTCTTACTTTATTTCTGATATGTTGTTCTAGCTGTATATCTATATTATTGGCATTTTGATTTGCATTTCCGTAGATGGAAATGAGATTAATCATGTTTTATGTTTCCTTACTATTTGCTTTTGTTTTGCCATGAACTGCTTATCCAGAGCCTTTCTTATTTCTTTCCATGATTTTTTCTTGCTTTTGTGTACTCTGTGGATTGTAGAAATTAGTCTTTTATCTGTCATATATGATGAAGATATTTTCCTAGTTTATGCTTTTTTGTTTTTAATTTTTTATGATATTTTTAATGAAGAATTAAATTTTTCAGGTTACTGTGATTGTTGTCTTTTTCATTTATGACTGCTGGATTTTATATACTGTCTTTCCTACTTAAACATATAAATAAATTTATTCTATATATTCTTCTAAAACTTTGGTTTTATTTTTTCTTTTATTAAAATCTTTTTAAATAGATGAACACTTCTTTGTTTTTGTTTATTTATTTATTTTTTTTGGCTATATAGTTTGAGGGATCGTAGTTCCCCAACCAGGGATTGAATTTGTGCCCTTGACAGTGAAGCACAGATTGCTAACCACTGGACCATCAGGGAATTACCTAGTTTTTTCTTTTAAACATGTTTTTTAAAAAACATTTATTATAAAAAATTACATGCTTTTGTAGTAAATTAAAACACTCCAGATATGTGTACATAAAAGTGGATTATTTCCCATCTCTCCATGTTGTTCAGTAACTAAGTTGTGCTCAAGTCTTTGCGACCTCATGGACTGCAGCATGCCAGGCTCTTCTGTCCTCCACTGTCTCCTGGAGCATGTTCAGATCCATGTCCATTGAGTCGGTGATGCCATCCAACTATCTCATCCTCTGCCACCACCTTCTCCTTTTGCCTTTAGTCTTTCCCAGCATCACGGTCTTTTCCAATGAGTAGGTCTTTTTGCATCAGGTGGCCAAAGTATTGGAGCTTCAACTTCAGTAACAATTCTTCCAATGAACATTCAAGGTTGATTTACTTTTGGATTGGCTGATTTGATCCCCTTGCAGTCCAGTGGATTTTCTGGAGTCTTCTCCAGCACCACAGTTTGAAAGCATCAATTCTTCAGTGCTCAGCCTTCTTTATAATATAGCTCTCACATCTGTACACCTCTATGGGCTTCCCTCATAGCTCAGTTGGTAAAGAATCCGCCTGCAATGCAGGAGACCTGGGTTCAATCCCTGGGTTGGGAAGATCCCCTGGAAAAGGGAAGGGCTACCTGCTCCAGTATTCTGGCCTGGAGAATTCCAGCAACTATACAGTTCATGGGGTGGCAGAGAGTCAGACACGACTGAGCGACTTTCACTTTCACATCTGTACATTACTATAGGAAAAACCTGGAGAAGAAAATGGCAGCCCACTCCAGTATTCTTGCCTGGAGAATCCTATAGACAGAGGAGCCTGGCAGGCTATAGTCTGTGGAGTCTCAAGAATTAGACGTGAGTTAGCAACTAAACTACCACCACCACCACAGGAAAAACCATAGCTTTGTCTATACAGACCTGTGTTGGCAAAGTGACATCTCTGCTTTTTAATATGCTGCCTAGATTTGTCACTGCTTTCCTTACAAGGAGCAAGCGTCTTTTCATGTAATGACTGCAGTTATGGTCTGCAGTGATTTTGGACCCCAAGGAAATAAAAAGCGTCACTGCTTCCACATTTTCCCCTTCTATTTGCCACGAAGTGATGGGACTGGACGTATGATCTTAGTTTTTTTAATGTTGAGTTTCAAATCAGCTTTTTTACTTTCTGTTTCAACCTCTTAAAGAGGCTCTTTTGTTTCTCTTCACTTTCTGTCATTAGAGTGGTATTGTCTGCATATCTGAGGTTGTTGATACCGTACCCTTTATTCCCTTTCTCTCTAGCTTAATCCTCTACTGCACACTCTTTCATGTGATACTCCATGCCAGTGCAGACACATTTGTATATTTTTTTACATTTATGTTTGTGTGTGATTTGTTTATTTGTTTGGAGAAATAAGAGACTTTTTGAACCAGGAACTTAGTAAATATATTGAAAAATGCAGAATAAAAAACTTTTATTAAGTTTGATAGAGTAATATATTCCATCCTGAAAGAGATTATTTTGAACATTGAACTACTTCAAGTTTAATTCCAGTGTCTTTCTTCTATATACTCAAATTAATGGTTTGACCTAATTTCTTGTTACCTCATCACTCCTTTTCCAGCTCCCCACCTCACACCACTAAAAGAGGACTTACACAATTAGCTCATTTTGTAATCCAGTGAATCTGTCTTTAAAGGAGATTGTCATTTATGACACAATGTTTGTAAAATTTTGTTTTGTTTGAGACACACATTAGAACAGGATGATGTTTAAAATATTTTTTCCTATTTTCAACATTAAAAGTAAATTTGACAATTATGTTTCCATGGGAAGTTGAGTGATTTGAAATTTAAGTTCTCTTTATATGGATATGGCAGAAATGTACAAAACCATCCAGTGAAGTTACAGAGAATTTGGACTTGAAAGTTAAAGGTACATTTTAAATAAAAACTGAACGGTTGCCCTGATTTCTTGTCATTCTGAGGTGGGAAGTATTGCCAGTTCTTCTAACTGTAGCCAGTCCCTGCTTACAGGCCACAGAACAGAATTTTGCAACCAAAAGCTCCAGCTGGAGGAGACCAGGGTAAGATACTTGAGGAAAAAAATTTACAGTAAATGTTGACAACACACATGATGCTTGATATAAGTTAAAGTTGATTTCTAATTTTCTTCCTGTCAAGTCAAGATCTTTGGCGCTTAAAACTCTCAGCACTCATTATCATCTGGCTTCCTCAGACTTGAACCATGGAAATTACTGTCAGTGCGCTGCTCCCCAGGAAGTGTTTATTTCCTCTGCCTTGTGAAGACTGGTGTCACCATCGAATCACCAATGTGACTGAAAGGTTTTTCTGAGATCTTAGAGAGTTGTGGGTGTATTTGTTTTGTAATTGTCTACTTTATTTATTTATTTTATTCTGCACTTCAACATTGCCATTTTAAGCTCAGTGTTTTTTGCTTTTTGAATAAATTTTCTTTTTCTTCATTTCCAGTTTTTTATTTGCCTTTTTCTGTGTTTGAATTTTAATCAAATGTTTTTCTCCCACCATACCTATAACCTTCTCCTCAAATATGCTTGTGAAAGCACAGGGAACTCTGCTCAATATTATGTAACAACTAAATAGGAAAAGATTTTGAAAATGAATAGATAAATGTATACGTATAACTGAATCACTTTGCTGGACAACGGAAACTAATATAACACCTTTAATCAATTACATTCAAATACAAAATAAAAAGTTTTTAAAAAGCAAATGGTGAAGCCCTAGTTATATTGGCATTGTGAAGTCTTGTGTTTGTATGTTGTAAGGAGAAAATCAGAATGATCAACTCAAAAGTATAACTGATGATGTGGACCAAAAAAGTGTCAAGAGGTAGTTGGTGATTATCAATGGAAAGTGGTTGAAATATTTAACACAGACAATATAATCTTTAAAATAATAAGGAAATAACACAACTTTTCTGTGTAAGTTTACTATTTATACTTTTCTCAAAAAGGTAAAATTTACGAATTTGATTTTGACACATTTTTCTTCTTCCACTCTGTGATAAAGATAACTAATAACTCCAAAATAAGAAAAAAGATGAGCATCTGGAGAGAAAATAGAAGAAGCAAGGAACTGTAAATATCCCCAGCAGGTTGGATCATCAACCACCAGATGACCCAAGAGTTGGCTGGTGCATTTCCAAATGAGACACATTTTCTTGTTGTTGTTATTGCCTTTCTGGATATTGGAAACAGTTGATCTTATGTCCCTGACTTTTGATAACATTGGGAGATGGGTAAATATTTCCTGTAGATTTTTTCTACGTGCTTCCTTTATACACTGCCAGAGTAATCTGAAACTTTTTTTTAAAAGAAACTATATTGACAGTTGAAAGGGATGATACTAGGGTTCACAGTAAGATAAAAAGATTAGTGGGTGATTAACAAATACACTTACTGGGTGTTTTTGAAACCCGTCACTATTTGGATTTGTCTCATGGAATACAATTTTCTTAATCTCAAGAACTTTCCATCACTTGCTACATATCAGTGCTACATATTCTATCTTTCTTACCAATAATTGCTGGCTATATTGTTAGACATGGTAGGTAAATGTGAAGACACCAGGGGGCTAATTTTTAAATTTCAACCTTACTGCTAACTTTGTAGCCCATTGGATAAGTCAGTAAGTTATTCTCTCTGGAACTGACAGTCTCATTCAAGCTTGAGACCACTTGTTATTATTTGTTATTGTAACTTGTTATTATTGAAAAACAAATCAAAAAAGGGAATTGATTCCTTTTTTAATGAGTCAAATGGGCTCTGATATATGTTTACTATCAGGCAGAAAACTTTAATGATGCTTGAATTTATGATGTTTCTTTTTCTTTTCTTTCTTTTTTTTAAAATTGCTGTACGCTAGATCTGAGATTTTGCAAAGCCTAGAATATATCATAAGAACTTGTATTTTTGCTGGCACTGCCAGCTAAATGATTGGAAAAAAGATTTGAAAGTTCTGTCTTGTTATGAAAATTAACAGATTTACCTTCCCTGCTTGTTTTTATTTATAAACCAGCCTACTTGTCTTATTTTAAATGGCCAACACTCTTGAGATAAATAGATAGTCTGACATTACCAGTTTGCACATACCTGGTGGGCTGGTTGCTGTGTTTCAGAGCTGGTTCCTTACTTACTTTATCTGTTTAGGACCAGGAATGAAAGGCCCTGCTTTTATGGCAGATGAGACTAGTACCAGTGTTGCTACATGAGGGGGTGAGAGTAAGAGAAGAAAAGGTAAATTATCTAGAGAGGTTCTTCAACAGAGAACTAAAATTGCTTCATCTAGAACATAAGTGCAAACCATTTGGCAGCTCCTTAGGGCACTTGTACTCTGGCAAAAAGAACTACTGTTACAGTTGGGTTTAGGAGTTTCCTAGAATGGGCAGCTTGCATTCTCTGTTTTACATCCACACTTCTGAAATTGCTTTAATAGACAGTACATTATTATTTTATATACAGAATATACCATTATCATGTGTGCCAGTTGTCTAGCAAAGCCCAAGCATTTTTAAGCCCTGTGTCTGCAAAGTCTTCCTTTTTATAATTCTATATCCCATTGTGATGGTGATAATTAATATACCCTACATCCTATCCAGTGATTTTCTGGTCATCTTGAGCCAAAGTCTTAAGATGCTACACTGTGGAAGGAGCCAAGAGAATGGCTATTGATGTAGAGCAACATTAAAGTAATTCAATATTGTGAAATTTTACATATTTCCACAATGTCTTCATTTAAAACAATAACTGTAGAGTACTGTGGATTTATGAAAGCAATGTATTTTAAACGTTAAGACTTTGGCATCAGACTGGCTCAGTATGTCAGCAAATTTGGAAAACTCAGCAGAGGCCACAGGACTGGGAAAGGTCAGATTTCATTCTAATCTCAAAGAAGGGCAATGCTAGAGAATGTTCACACTACTATACAACTGTGCTCATTTCCCTTGTTAGCAAGGATATGCTCAAAATCCTTCAAGCTAGGCTTTAGCATTACCTGAACTGAAAATGTCCACATGTACAAGCTGGGTTTTGAAGACACAGAGGAACCAGAAATCAAACTGCCAACATTAATTGGGTCATGGAGAAGGCAAGGGAATTCCAGAAAAACATCTATTTCTGCTTTACTGACTACAATAAAGTCTTTGACTGTGGATCACAACAAATTGTGGAAAATTCTTAAAGAAACAGGAGTACCAGGCCTCCTGACCTGTCTCCTGAGAAATCTGTATGTGGGTCAAGAAGCAGCAGTTAGAACTGGACATGGAACAACTGACTGGCTCAAAATTGGGAAAGGAGTACAATAAGGCTGTATGTTGTCACCCTGTTTGTTTAACTCCTATGCAGAGTACATCATGCGAAAGGCTGGGCTGGAAGAATCACAAGCTGGAATCAAGATTTCTGGGAGAAATATCAACAACCTCAGATATGCAGATGATGCCGTTCTAATGGCAGAAAGTGAAGAGGAACTGGAGAGCCTCTTAATCAGGGTGAGAAAGGAGAGTGAAAAAGCTGGCTTGAAACCCAGAATTGAAAAAAAAAATAAGTAAGATCAGGCATTTGGTCCCATCACTTTCTGGCAGATACAAGGATAAAAAGTGGAAGCAGAGACAGACTTTATTTTCTTAGGCTCTGAAATCACTGCAGACAGACCATGACTGCAGCTGTGAAATGAAAAGACACTTGCTCCTTGGAAGGAAAGCAAACAGCATATTAAACCTAGACAGCATATTAAAAAGCAAAGATGTCACTTTGCTGACAAAGGTCTGTGTAGTCAAAGCTATGGTTTTTCTAGTAGCTGTGCACCAATGTGATAGTTGGAGCATAAAGAAGACTGAGTGCCGAAGAATTGATATTTTTGAGTTGTGGTGCTGGAGAAGACTCTTAGAAAGTCCCTTGGACTATAAGGAGATCAAACCAGTTAATCCTAAAAGAAATTAACCCTGAATGAATTGGAAGGTTTGTGACTGAAGCTGAAGCTTCTGTACTTTAGTCACCTGATCTGAAGAGCTGACTCATTAGAAAAGACCGTGATGTTGGGAAATATTGAAGGCAAAAGGAGATGGGGACGACAGAGTATAAGATGGTTGGATAGCATCACTAACTCAAGGGACATGAATTCAGCAAACTCTGGGTGATAGTGAAGGACAGGGAAGTCTGGTGTGCTGCAGTCCACGAGGCAGCAAGGAGTTGGACACGACCTCACTACTGAACAAAAACATCAGAGTGATGTTAGTTTAAATCCACATTTCTTTACCAATTGTTTTGCTATTTGTTGCCCTTTTTACTTTAGCACATTCATCTGTAAAATGGAATCAATAATCCATACAATGCTGTTTCTATGACACTGAAGTGATATACCTAGGAAGTGCTTGATAGAATACTTGGCATGTTGTAAATCCTGAATACATGGTTGTTAAGACCAATAGTATGAGATCAGTCCAATATATTTTCTGTTTAACATTTTGTAGCACAGTTTCTGTATAAATTTCTGTAAAAAGTCCTCACTCTTATGGTTTCTGTCTGCAGATTTATTACAGTGATGCAAATGAAATAGTTTGAGTGAATAGAAATGCAATGAGTTCAGCCTATGACAAAGCATTTAAGGAGTACATTGGATTACATGTAGCGCTTCAGTCTCCAATGTTGAATAGTCTAACTGTTTTGGTTCTGAAGAATATTTTTCAGTTTAGGGTATTTTCTGTAAGATAGTGATCTCTTGTTGAAAAATATATAGCAGTAGGTTTGGGAACATAGAATGGCAGTTCTGGAATCCTAAACATGTTGGCAGTATAAGTAAACTTTGAAATAGAAAAGTTACCTTGAAATGAAGTGGGCAGAAGTAAGATGGAAATTTGTATTTAAGAGGTTGTCTTTGTATACTTTTATATAATATTCTTGATAAGTATAGAGACCTGCGGTTGTGCGTTATCTTTTTTAAAGAGATGATAGTCTTCCAACATTGTTAAGACTGTGCATCTTATCAAATGAGCCATTTGGTGGCAGAATTTTTAGATTCTTGAGTTGGAGTTTAGTGTGAATATATACATGAAAATATGGAAAACTTCGGGGAAAAAATTTTGTGGGAAAAACTTTTTCCTTAAAAAATCTTTTAGATTAGAAATTATAAATTTTAAAAGTAAAAATGTCTGTAATAAGGCATTTGTATGCAAAGTTTTATAGGCTGTGAGGGCCACAATAAATAGATAGTACTAACCATATGGTTTATTTTAGTTAATTATTTCTGAGAATCTAAAAGAATTATTTTCTGATCTGGACTGACAAACTCATAAAATATAACTAAGAAATAGAGTTCAATTTTTTGTCGATATTTGATGCTGTAAGTACCCTGTAAGTAATGTTTAAGGGCTTCCCTGGTGACACAGTGGTAAAGAATCCCCCTGCCAATGAGAAGCCTGTGCACCACAGCTAGAGGGTCGCTCCCCCAAACCTCCCCTCTTGCCCGCATCCAGAGGAAAGCCTGGGCAGCAGCACAGAGCCAGGGCAGCCAACAATAAAATACATAAATGAAATCTTTAAAAAGATTTAATTGATTAAATATAATGAGGAATACATTTGCCTGAATTATAAATAAGTTTAGGAAATGAGGTGGGTAAAGATCCTCCATTTGTTGAAGAATGCAGAATGCCTTTCTGTGGACATTCTTCGATTTGGGATGGGATGAATCTAACCAGGCATTTGGGGAACAGTCTACTGGATTGTAGCGTGGACTCAGGAAGGTTGCAAAGTGGACCGTTGGTAGAGAGACTCACCTCAGAGAATCTGTTCGAAGTTTAGGCAATTGACCATTATTTATGAAGAAGCCTAATGTTACAATGCAGACCTTGGAAAGGACACAGAAGGTAGCACCATCAGGGTGTCACTGCCGGAAATGGTCAGAAGTCTAGGTAGGTATTTAGGAGTGGGAATGCTGGCTTTGGAAGGACTCGGGTTCAGGTCCAGAAAGGAAAGGGCCTTGTACCTGAGAGTAAGTCATCAAATACGCATTTGGAACACAATTTGTGTAAAACATTGAGCTAGAGTGATGAGGGTTTTAAATATGTTGTTCCTGTTCACTGAAGAAGTTACATAGTGGACTGAAAACATGTACACAGATGTCCTTGTCCTCTATATTGTGAATGCTGATGGAAATTTCAAAGATAAATAGACAAGCTAAAGAAGAAAGAAGGAATGTTGACGGCTCACATACTCTATAATTAGTTGTTAGGGAAAAAGAAGAAACAATAAAATTATTTTCTGTATATTTGAATGAATTAGTTACATGCAAATATGAGAAGAGTCAAAAAGTATTATTACACAAACTTGCTCAACATAAGAGAAAAAGATTAGTCATAAAAAATAATTATATCTGTGAAAATTATCATTGCTCAGCAAAACCCTCCAAACGGTTTTTGCAAAAAAAATCAGTAAAGTTGGATTACTTGCTGTTTAAGATGTGATAGTGAAAGTTTCCTTTTTTTTAATGTTATATAACCATTGATAAAATTGCAAATGTTAAATATTTTTCTTCAGTAACTGTTAAGGCTGCTATCTCCTATGTATCATAAAGTATACAACTATCAGTGTTTTGAATGATTAACCCTCAATTTGTCCATGATTTGCCTTTTTATTTTGCATCTCATCTAAATTCATTCTCTCAAAGTATTGGTAATACAAACAAGCCCCAGTGTAAGCCTGTCTAATGAACTGTTTCCACAGTCTATTGCTGTGCATGCCATGGACTTGGTAAAAGGAAATTAAGTTTTGTGATGGGATTATAAATCATCTCACTGAGATGGATAAGAAAGCACATATCTTTGAATGGACGGGGCATTTGGGATTCTTAAAAACTGGGGTAAACCTGTTCTTTATAATATCTCTCATGTGAATACCTTTGTTATACTGTTTCTATAAATTATTTTAAATCTTTTCTAGAAAGGACTCCTTAGTTTTGCTTATCTGTCTCAGGACTTGCTTTCACAAAAGTTATTTTAAAATACAACTTGAATGTGTTCATCAATCAAGATAATTTATCTATTGAATCCCATATTTAGTTTTCTTTCTTTTCTAACAGAGAGGCAGTTAATACTTGATAATGAATCCTTTTACAAATTCTCATATTTTAAAAATGAAAATTTTGAGCTTTAGAATTTCTTTGAAATATACTTAAATTACATCACATTTTCATAATGTATCTTAACCAAAATTTGAAATACAAAATTTATTAGGTGAAATTTGAAGAATTAACCCAACAATGTAGTTATATATGCGTTTTATCTCACGTGTGAGTGTGCATGCAAGTATGAGTATATAACCCCTCTTTGACCACAGAGTTTGTGGTGTACAGTCATGACATTCTCTCTCTGCAGTAGGCCCAGTTTCCTCTGGCTCTTTAATAGATCTCATGTAGGTCCGTGACTTTTCAGGTCACTCTTAGTGATAGAACACATGTACGTATAGTCTTAAATCACAAGTAGTCTCAATTCAGTACTTACTAGTCTAGCAGTTCTGTGTAATAATCAAACCTGCAAACCTGATTGAAAGTTGAAGCTTCTTTTCTCTTCTGAACTGGATGTATTGCAGGGCGGTTGCCTGTGTGTAGGGAAGAAGGTCAGGGCCAGCTGTGAAGAGTGGTAAAGAAGAGAGATAGGAAGTTGCTCAGTTGTGTTGACTCTTTGCAACCACATGGACTATAGCCTACCAGGTTCCTCCATCCATGGAATTCCTCAGGCAAGAGTACTGGAGTGGGTTACCATTTCCTTCTCCAGGAGATCTTCCCAAGCCAAGGATTGAACCCGGGTCTCCTGCATTGCTCAGACAGTAAAGCCACCAGGGAAGTCCAAAGAAGAGATAAGAGAATAGAAGTTTTTACATGACTAGTATTGTTTTAAATTGAAGTCATGTTTATAGTTGATTCTTTCTTGTGGGCTATTTCTTCCTCATCTTCTGTTCGCTTCACCAAAGGGAAATACATATATCCTGATTCTGGCTGCTAGGTCCATATGCACCTCGTGGTGACACCTACAGTTTGTCCTGAGGCCTCATATTCTCTCTAAGTGGCTGTCCTGAATCAGATTTCATATGACTCCACACCAGCACTCCCTACGTGGTCCACATGTGGCTCATGAGAAACACATTCTTTAATCAAGAAATTTCTAGGAGAACAGGCTGATTCCATTGCACAATTCTTGCCATCAGAGCAAATGAATAATCCCTCTCTTACTTTTTGCATTCTCCAGGTGAAGTCAGACACCATGAATACCTCTGTCACTCTGCAACGTTGGGGGCCGTATATGAAACAGAGAGGCAAGGAGCAGACACCCACACACCCCTCCCTTTTATTAGGGGTTGGAGCTTCACCACCTGTGGAAACTCTCCCCAGAATCTACTCCTGGGTCTTTATTATGTTAATCTCCAAATACTGACTCTTAAAATAGTGTAGATGAAGGGTTTAATAGTCCTAAAGTTTTCAGATACTTCCTTTGAAAATTGTAATCTTATCTGACAGCTGACTTTAGAATATTTTGTACCCCAGTCGCAATTTACATTTTTACATATTATTAAAAATATATAAAATCAAAGTTTAACTTAAGTGATTTTGAATTTTCCATTAAAACTGCCATTTCTAATTTCACATAATTATGCATATCTTGGTACTCAGAATATGTGAAAGAAAAGATAATTCAGAGATTCAAGATTTGCTAAAAAAACTTGAAATGGAACTGATTTTTCTAATATTTATAGTGTATTTGTATATACATGTACATATCTATATAATCATAGATGCTTTTAAATATTTTTCCTTTTTCAAAGTGTTTTCAAAGATTGATTAATAAGTTATTTCTGGTATAATTACACCCTCTCATGACATAAATTAACATTTTATGTGTATTTCAGATCTTCTATACTTTTATTTTAAAAATACATCAAATATCACCTAGTAGTAGTAGAAAGAAAGCTGAAAATTGAAGAACTGATGCTTTTGAACTGTGGTGTTAGAGAAGACTCTTGAGAGTCCCTTGGACTGCAAGGAGATCCATCCAGTCCATCCTAAAGGAGATCAGTCCTGGGTGTTCACTGATGCTGAAGTGGAAACTCCAATACTTTGGCCACCTGGTGGGAAGAACTGACTCACTGGAAAAGACCCTGATACTGATTCTGGGAAAGACTGAAGGCAGGAAGAGAAGGGGATGACAAAGAATGAGATGGTTGGATGGCATAACTGACTCGATGGACATGAGTTTGAGCAAGCTCCTGAAGTTGGTGATGGACAGGGAAGCTTGGCGTGCTGCAGTCCACGGGGTTGCAAAGAGCTGGACACAACTGAGTGACTGAACTGAGTAGTAGATTATAAATTATAGACTAAATCAAGAGTGTCTGTTGTTTCTGGAGGAATATGTAGGTGGCAAGGAAGATAATGTTATTTTCTGCACTTTGATTGTAATGTTAGGGAATTTAAGAGTAAATACCTAATTAGTGGTGAAGGACATAGGTATAATATCAAGAATAAATTAGGATTAGAGATAAAGATTAGGTACTCATAGTGAAGAAGTTAGGAGAATGGATGATCTCAAAGGGCTGTCTGTGGAGGAGAAGCCCACTCTGCTTGGCATACTAGGAGGTTATCTTTATAGAGGAAGAGCATCATTAAGAAACTAAAGCAGGAAAGAGATCCAAAAGGTAAAGAAAAGAGCCTAGATGGCAGGGTGCTATGGAAGCCACATAAATAAAGTTTCAAGAAAAAAAAGGAGATACTGCAGCAGAAGAGTGAAGGAACATGAAAACGAGTCTCTGAATGTGGCAACAAAGGAGTTGGGGGAGAAACTAGACTGCAGAAAGTGGAAGTAGAAGGCTTTGTACGTTTATTTGGAAAAAAAAAACAAGGCAAGACAAAGGATGAAAGAAATAAAATAAAACCTAGAAGAGGAATGGGGGCAAAAGAGTTGTTTTTAAAATCAAAAACTTGTGAACACTTGAAAGAGTTAGTGGCATGTGAGAAATTACAGTAAAAGTAACATTAAACCATCAACCTATCGAGAAGGAGAAGTTAAGAGTGGTAGCTAAGTGTCCCTAGAGCAGGAGCACAGGACTTAGAGCTCAGCCGAAGAATCAACTGTAAAGGGGAGATGAGACCCCCTCTGGGAAGGCAGAGAATGATAAAAAGATCAGCAACCCAGGACTCAAATCTTTGAGAGCTACTGAATGAGAGTTTGGGGGAGATGGATAGTGAGAGCGAGCCAGAATTTGTATTATTGGATAACTCTCTGGAGTCTGAGAGTACCATTTTGGTGCTTCATCATGGAATGGCATTTGCACCCTCTCTTTGAAATTCTGAGCTTACCAGGTGGTGCTCAAGGCACAGAACCCACCTACCAATTCAGGAGACCTGGGAGATGTGGGTTTGAACCTTGGGTCAGGAAGATCCTCTGGAGTAGGAAATGGCAACCCACTCCAGAATTCTTGCCTGGAAAAATCCCATGGATAGAGGAGCCTGGCGGGCTACAGTCCATAGGGTCACAAAGAGTCGGACACGACTGAAGCAACTTAGCATGCATGCGCACCAGACTATCTGCCATGTGAATTTTTATTTGTTTAATATTTATTTTGATTTAGAAATATTAGATCCAGAAATTAAGACAGATAGTCTTTGAAATAGTCATATTTTGGGGGAGAGTTAGTCTTTTTGTGTCAGCAGACTATAGTAAAATATAGTTATTTTACAAAATTAAAGTACATATTTAAGGGTGGAACTCATGCAGTTTTAAATGATGAAAGCTAATCTTTTTCTCAAATTATTTCTGCTAGAGTTTAACAGATATTTTAGAAATTTTATTTTAGGCAGTTGAGATATTAAAGCCAATGTTTTCTTATGATCTGTTTCAGAAATAGGTGTCTTTTATGTCCTAAATCTTTGCAAATTTGACTTACCTCTTTTAAGTACAAGGAAAAGCTGTAGGAAACAACCCTCAAAATATCCAGTTTTCAGAAATGTCAAATCATTGAACATGCATTTATTGGATTATAATATAGTACAAACTGATATAAACTAAATCTTATAAAATCTGCTTCCCTGCTTATCTGTCCCTGTGTTACAGATGATCCCAAAACTTTGAAAACAATAGTAATTTATTTAACATATGATTCTGTAATTTGGGCAGAGCTTGTTGGAGAAGGCTCTTCTCTATTCTAAGTGGCATCACCAGGGTGACTCAGCTGTTGGCTAGAGCTTTCCTTCTAAGATTGCTCTCCTACATGGCTGTTAAATTGATGCCAGATATCAACTAGGTTGCTTATCTTTGGCTCAGGGAGTCCTTGGTCCCCTCCCATGTGACCTCTCTGTGGGCAGCTTGGCCTCGCTCATGGCACGGCGGGGGAGCTCCAGGAGCAAGTGTTCCACAGGAACCAGACAAAAGCTCTGTCGCCTTTTTAGCTGTAGAAGCTGTATCATCACTTCCACCGTAGTTATAGGCCAGCCAAGACTCAAAGGACAGAAACATACAGATCCTGCTTTTCCATGAGTCAGAGTCACATTGTAAGAGGGGTCTGTGGGATGGGAGATTTTACCTCAGCTATGTTTGAGGAATACAGTCTGTGACGTTAAGTGAATAAAGGATATAAGATTTGGCACAATAGTGATTATAACCTACATAATCTGTATCACCTAAAAGAAGGATACAACCTATATGAGAACAAAAGAAAGAGTGAGTCGCTCAGTCGTGCCCAACTCTTTGCGACCTCATGGACTGGCTGCCAGTCTCCTCTGTCCTTGGGATTTTCCAGGCAAGGACGCTGGAGTGGGTTGCCATTTCCTTCTCCAGGTGGTCTTCCCAACCCAGGGATCACACCCGGAACTCCTGCACTGCAGGCAGATTCTTTATCAACTGAGCTACGAGGGAAGCCCTAAAACCTATATATTCCTATAGAAATAATATTTGAGAGGGGAATCCACAAAATTTTTTTTTATCATGGTCAGATGCTAAGATTTAGAAAATACAATATATCCACCATCCACATTTATTAATAGCAAAAAAAAGAAACAATCATAAAGTTTTGGGGATACCTCCCCTTATCTTCTCAGCTTTCCCTAATGTTGGCCATTTCAATTGTACATTCTGAAAAAGATAGCCATAACTGAAAGTGAAATGAGCCCCTAGGTTTACACTGGCGTCAGGGACTGAAGGCAAAAAACGTGGGTGTTTCTGTCACGTTGGTTTTGTTCACTGTTTCACTTGATCAGAGCACTAAAACCTGTTTGTTATTGGATGTTTTATTTCCAAATTATTCTTGCTTTCATTCACCCTTTCTTGTTTATGAAGTTCATGTTAATTGATAATGATTTAAAAAATCTGCTATATTGTTTACTAAAGTTGACTTCCCATTTTAGAATATAGGTGTTACGGTATATAATAGAACTATCAATTGATTAATTTTCTTTGGGGAAGTCTTACAGTCTTTCCAACTCCTTTTATGTCTTCTTCATCTTTATTATTGATAACTTAGGATAAGGCAGTTGTCAGTTTGCAACTTGCTCTTTTTTCTTCTAGATTTCCTATATGGCATGGTCCCTCTGAAGGAGAAAACTGCAGTAGACATTGCCTTTCAGAACTAAAATTTTCCCATGTTTTTCTCTTCTCAGTCTGCTTTTAACTCTTTCTTGTGCCCTGTGCTTAGTCAGTCAGTTGTGCCAGACTCCTTGTGACCCCATGTGCTGTCTCCCACCAGGCTCCCCTGTGCATGGGGATTCTCCAGGCAAGAATACTGGAGTATGTTGCCATCTCCTCCTCCAGGGGATCTTCCTAAACCAGAGATTGAACCCAGGCCTCCCACATTGCAGGCAGATTCTTTTAACAGTTGAGCTGACCTCTAGAGTCTAAATTATAGGTCAGGAGAATTGAGATACTTTGAGAAACCAATTTTATGTTCAGGAAATTTTCACTGAAGCATACATGACAGGCTTTTTTGGAAAAAAATTAACTACTGAGGTCTTTGGAAGTTCTGGAACACTGAAAATTAGTTAGCATTCAGATACATTGGTTAGGAGACTGGTGAAAAGCATTAGCATTGATGTCACTACCTGGTTTGTTAATATAAATGTGTTTTCTGGCTTCATAAATATGTAAAAAGCATCAATCATTTGATTCTTCTTGTAATCTTATCACCTGGTTCTCTCCCACCTCATATGCGTAATTAATGGTCTGTTATTACCATTTCTTTGGCTTATATGACATGGCAAGTATTGCTCTCTGTCCGTGCTTTTAAAATATATTGACTATATATGTTATGAGAAGTTTAATTCCTCATAGTTTCTATTTGGACTTGAATTGGGCCCCAAAGTTTTCTATTTGGACTAGAATCAATTTGTATTTACCTTCTGTGTTTTTTTTAGAAGTTTCTTTTTAAACAATTTATTTTACTCTTTGAAGAATTAATATGTATATTTATTTCCTAGAGTATATGTTTTTTTAGGGCTTTGTATATATTTGCTTATTTTTTATTGCTATTAAATGACATCTTCTTGACAAATTTGTTAAAGGGAAATATCAGCTTGCTCAATGGGTTATATCTGTGCCCAAAGTGAATATACAGTTGAAAAGAAAACTGAAAATGTAAGTGGTTTAACTGCAAAAGTTTTAAATGATGATCTGATTTTCGTTCAGATTGGTATATGATTTTTTGGGGGGGATAGAAAATTGCCTTTATGATCGCTTATCAGTGCTTGGGGATTCAATGGATCACGAATACAGAAATATGGCAGAAATGGGAGCACACAGTGTGGTGGATAAGCAGACATTTATCAAGCTATGTATACATAGATAAATAAACTTGTAACTCTGTCCATTGCTTTGAAGTATAGTTGCATGATGACATGAATGCTTATGACAGGGAGTTACCTATTTAGAAAGGTCAGGGAAGGCTTTCCTGAACAACTGATTCTTGAACTCTAAGCTGTGGAATGATATACTAGAGTTCATTGGAGAGTGGGGATACCATTTAAGGGAGAAGGCCCTGAGGCAAAAGGGAAAATGGGTGAAAACGAGTCTTTGCATTTAGGTTTTAATTTTACCCATACTTTGCTAATACCATTATTTAATCATATTCTTCTATATAAACTTAACAGAGGCAACCCAAATTGATTGCTTCACAAAATGTATTTCAATTTAAATTAGGGACCTACTGCTGCTGCTGCTACAAAGTCGCGTTAGTTGTGTCCGACTCTGTGTGACCCCATAGATGGCAGCCCACTAGGCTCCTCTGTTCCTGGGATTCTCCAGGCAAGAATACTGGAGTGGGTTGCCATTTCCTTCTTCAATGCACGAAAGTGAAAAGTGAAAGGGAAGTCATTCAGTCATGCCTGACTCTTAGCGACCCCATGGACTGCAGCCTACCAGGCTCCTCTGTCCATGGGATTTTCCAGGCAAGAGTACTGGAGTGGGGTGCCATTGCCTTCTCCATAGGGATCTACAGTAGATGTCATAAACCTTACTATTCATTTGAACATTGAGACTGCTTCAAGTTACATCTTAGTAACCGTTGTCATTTGTGTCAAAATCAAAAGACATACAGTGTAAGTGGTAAAAGATAGATTGCTGCTGCTAAGATGCTAAGTCACTTCAGTCGTGTCCCACTCTGTGTGACCCCATAGATGGCAGCCCACCGGGCTCCCCCGTCCCTGGGATTCTCCAGGCAAGAACACTGGAGTGGGTTGCCATTTCCTTCTCCAATGCATGAAAGTGAAAAGTGAAAGGGAAGTCATTCAGTCGTGTCCAACCCTCCGCGACCCCATGGACTGCAGCCCAGCAGGCTCCTCTGTCCATGGGATTTTCCAGGCAAGAGTACTGGAGTAGGGTGCCATCGCCTTCTCGAAAAGACAGATTAAAGGTGATTAAATTCTATCTGGAATGTTGAGATGAAAATTTGAATGTTCTCTATTTTTAGCTTTTACTTGACTTCTTCAGGGTGACATGCAATTTCATTTATCAGTTGTCTTATTTCAGAATTTTGGATTAGCCTTCTTATCTGATAACAATTATTTTCTGTTTCTATATTAAGTACTTTGAAAAATAACAGACTTTGTTTCTGGACATCAGGCATTTCTAAAAAGGTTCAGAAACTCATGAATTTAGAATTTAGACTTTGGAAATATCTTGTCGTTTTTTACATGTAGTGTTTGATAAATACATATAACCTTGAATTTAAATCATGTTGGAGCAGAATGATCTTTCCATGTGAAATCTTGATATGCCACCAGAAGTATGCATATCTACTAGACAGTGAGTGTATCTCTAAAGGAGACTTTGGCCACGTATATATATAACATAAAGCATTTAAATAATTTTATTTAACTGTAAAAATGTTCTTTTGGATGGAAGATAACATTCAGATGTTAATTGTTCAATTATTTTCTTCTAAAAATGGTCAGCTGATGTCATTTTTTGAAGAAATAGAAAATGGAACTCTTTGTTTACCCTCATATACTGTTGATTTGAGCTTTATGTAGTGCCTAAGTGGAGAAAAGTTATACCTTTCCTATTGCAGTCATGTAAAGCAATGTAAAAAAAGTTCATCCAGTTCAAGGGACATGAGCTCATAGGTTTTCATTACAATCACATCCTTAATGTTCAGAGCACTTCTCTCGAAGGATTTTTGTCCATTATTTTTAAATTGTTTTATTAAAATTTCAAATCAAACAGTAAAAACCAAGTAAAAACAACTTCATCTCCTCTCTCTATCATGAATTACATTTTTTTTTTAGCAAGAAATCTCTTCTTAAGGAAACTATGTATGACCCCAAATATAAAGTGCATTGGCCTCCATACGTGTTGGGGGTATATTTTGGCTTGTCGGGGGGCCATCTTTGGAGACACGGTGAGGACTCCTCTCCAGCTTAAGAGTCTGCAGAGAAAGTTTTTCAGTTCACTGTATTAACTGAATTTTGCATACAGACCATAATCTGTATGCTGCATCTATTGTGATAGAACTTGTCAGCTTTTACATTCTTTTGCATGGGGCAGAATACTAATCTTGGGTGACATTGATATACATTCAGTTTGAAACAAAGTGAAGTTAACCGAAAACTTAGTAATTCCCTTGCTTTCTGTCTTTTTAGCTAACCATTTAGCTGTTTCTCTTCAGTGTTTTACTTTTTCATCTATAAATTCACTATAAAGACTATCAGCTGGTTAATTTGATTGAAAACATGTGTCTAAACTATGTGAGGAAAGCTTTCCTTTTTTTTTTTTTTCCCAGACCCTCATGCTAGTATTCTCCCTTGTTGATGAATGCAGATGAAGATTCATGATACATACTCTGGTATTGGCTGTTTTAAATAAAACACAGTTCAGTTATTTGCTTTGGTCAAGAGTTCTCCTAGGGATTTCTGACATTGGGAAACTTGTAGGTATGATAGACAAGCTGCTGACTCAAAAGCGATTAAGAACTTAACTCTTTAGTGGGTAGATTGTCCCAATTCACTTCTTTCATGGGAAACCATGACTGTTTTAAACAACATGCTCTAGAACATATTCCATTTCATTAGTCTTTGTGTGAGGAAAATTAGCAAGCATATGGAAGCTCAGGAAAGCTCTGTGTGCATTCCATATAGAATGACATCAAGTCTATGATGAACACTTCCGTGACAGCATATGCTAGACAGAGCCAGGGCAAAAGATGATACCTTTCTAGACTTTGCATTTTTTACACATCCCTGTGGAGGGGCCAGATAAGGCCACAAGGAGGCAACTTGTACTTACTGGAACATCTAAACATAGTCATGTTGACATTTGCTGAGCATCACAATGCTCTAGTCTCTTTTCTAATTGCTTTATATTGTAGGTACCAATTCATTTATGATTCAGAATACTCTGAGATACTGATATTGTTGTTGTTTAATCTCTCAGTTGTATTCAACTGTTTTGCTACTCCTATGGCCTATAGCCTGCCGGGCTCCTCTGTTTATGGGATTTCCCAGGCCAGAACACTGGAATGGGTTGCCATTTCTTTCTCCAGGGGATCTTCTCAACCCAGGGATTGAATCCATCTCCTGGTTGCCCCTGAGCCACCAAGGAAGCCCCCATAATGATATTATTATCCCCTTTATGTAGCTGGGGAAACTGAGCCAGGGAAAAGTTAAGAAACTTTCTCGAGGTCACATAGTTAGAAGAGTGAGAGTCAGGATTTGAACACAAGATGTCTGCCCAAGGGCACCTCAGTCACTGAGAGTGAGGTCAGAGCCCTGTATGGAGTCATAGAGGAGAGAAGCAAAATTCTAAATCCATGAGCATATGGTGGGTCTGATACTTAGGAAACCACGTCTAGTAGTAAGTGGAAGAGGAAGTGTCATCAGTAAGATTGTGGTGTCAGTATGTAGATGGCCCATCCCAGGAAGGAAATGCATTATCACAGTGTTCATACTGGGGATAGATTTGGAATCTGGCACAAAGATCTCCCATTAGCCAGTGAATGAGAGCACACCTAGGAACAGGTCTGTCCTTTTCTCTGGCTTCCTATTAAAGCAACTTTTGAGTATGCTCCAAGGGTACTTGTGGAGGAGTCCTTTTCTCCAAAGAGGTGCAAGTGATGGCAGTTAATTGCTGGAACCTCCAGGTCCTCACATTTTTAGAGAGAAATTACTCCTCATTACTCTTATAACCTGAATACATGGAACCTTATGCATGCCCTGATATTACCTGGCTTATTGTGAGGCCTCAGTAAATATGAAATAACCCTGACCTTTTAGAAAAAGATTAATGTGGCTATCAGCCATAGGTGCTAGTATAATATTCTTGTAGTTCCAGATAAAGCACCAAAGACACAGCTGTTGTTCAGCAGACATTTTTTTTTTTTAATTGAGCCTGACCGCTTTTTTCATTCATAGAAAAAGTTAAGCTTCATGGATAAGCTGCATCTGCTTCGTGGGTGAAGAAAACTAGATTGAAAGCTTGAGGACTATGGAAACTAACAATTTCAAATACCCTTGCTAGACACCTTCTATGTATTATGTCACGTCACATCCATTATGGAAATGAGAAAATATTCATCTCTGTTTTTCAGTGTAGGAAATGAAGCCCTGGGAGGCTGATCAGTTTGCATAAAGTTGCACAGTTATAAGCACTGGATCTAGGATCAGAACCCAGGTACATGGAGCTCCCAGCTTTGCTTTTGTCGTCTCATCCTCAGATATTGTGAAACAGACCATTTTAACACCGCAAAGAGGAAAACTAAAGTATCTACTAGCTTCCTTTTGAATAATAAAGGGATATTATAAGCTTATTAGAAAACTGGTCTGTAGCACTTATTGGTACAGCTTGTACCAACACTAAAGGAGAGAGTGAAATCCTTTTCTTGTTCCCATGGCTATCACCCCTACCCCAGCACTCTCAAACACCCTGCTTTCTGAGAGTTGAAAGTTCGCAGATAGCATTCCATTCCTCTCATTCCTCCCAAGCTGCTCTGGCTTAGATCCCTGCACACTGTCCACCCCTCCTCCCACCCCAAAGGCTATGCTGTCACGCACTGGACATCTTACAAAGTGGACGTAGTACTGCTGTCAGTGTTGCTGTACTTTGTCAGGCTAATCTATCATGTGAAGATGGAGACCGCCCTGGTAGTCTACTTTGTAAAGGTCAGATTCCTCCTTTGGTATAAGTTTTAGCTTATAATTCTTCTTAATCATCATCTACTATTAAGATGAATGAAATTAAGTCTTTACATAAAGTTTTCTGGCAAGAAAGTTTTTGCTTCTACAAAAGCAAATTACAAAGTGGCTTATCTGTTTAGAGTTTACTGATGTTTCCTCTTAAGGGTCTCAGTACAGCTATATACTTCATGGTGCTTCAACATACAGGCAGGCATGCCTGTGCTCTGAGGAGGCTCAGGGTATTATCAGGATTTTAGCATCGTAACTTTGGTCTCTTTCTATAATACTGTTGGCGCTGTGGATATTAGAGCAGGATAATGTATTATAAGTGAGTGAAGTTGCTCAGTCATGTCCAACTCTTTGCGACCCCATGAACTGTAGCCTACCTGTCCATGGGATTTTCCAGGCAATAGTACTGGAGTGGATTGCCATTTCCTTCTCCAGTGGATCTTCCTGATCCAGGGATCGAACCTGGGTCTCCCGCATTGTAGACAGACATTTTACCATCTGAGCCACCAGGGAAGACACATTATATTATATATTATATAATGGCATAAATTATATAATGGTATAATAAAGGCATTATATAATGACTCAACCCCGAACACACATGCTTGGACCTCTCCCTGGGAAGAACTCTTCTCTATTTAATGCCTGAGAAAAACCCAGTCACCTCTGATTCTAGTTTAAGTATCTCCATTCTGTAAAGTGTTTCCTGATTCATAATTTCAATCAGTCTGTTTATCCTTGTGATCTCTTAGGCCTCTCTACATCCCTCACTGTGCTTCCCTTTCATTCTACTTCTGCCCTCTTTCCTAGGTGGTCTCAAACTTCCCGATTAGTAGATAGTAAGGGGGCAGGTACAACAAGATGTGGTTATACATTTATTTCCTTTGTTTACTCTGGTTCTGACCAAACAACAGGTTTACCAGAATCAGAAACTTTCTAGCACACAGACCCAGTTTAACCCTATGATACATAATTTCTTCTCTTTATTATGTTAAACCTCTGCAAACTCTTACACAACCTCCCCCTCAGTTGAACTTGTAACTATACCTGTTAATTACAAAGCACTTCACACCTGTTGTTTCACATTTTAATACAATTAACAAAAACGGAGGGCCTCATTTCCAGAGCGTCCAGGAGTGAAGTTTTGCCTTTATGAAAATATTTACTTGGTCAAATCCCCAAAGGCCTTTCTGGCTCCTCTCTTGCCTGTGATTAAAAGAATGCAAAATGTNACGACCGAGGATGAGATGGCTGGATGGCGTCACTGACTCGATGGACGAGTCTGAGTGAACTCCGGGAGTTGGTGATGGACAGGGAAGCCTGGCGTGCTGCGATTCATGGGGTCGCAAGAGTCGGACACGACTGAGCGACTGAACTGAACTGAACTTCATATAAGTTTATTTGTACTCTTATGTTAGTAAATATAATCTTATGGTTTTCAAAGGAAGTGTTTGCACATAACTTTTAAAAAAACTTCTTAATTTCCTGTTTTGTTAATGCTTAAAGTATACCCTTAACAAATAACTGAGGCAGAGTATGGGTTGTATGCATTCATCCACATGGCCAGAGTTATCTTTTCTAAGGTATGTGAAAGAATGTACAGTAGATATACCCCCACATATACTATTTCCCCTGTTTGAGGCATTTCCTAAAATTTTATCCTAGATATTTAGGTTGTGAATATGTTTTCATAAAAGCTGCTTTAAGAAATGTTTATTATGAGTTTGAATTTTTCTTACTCAAAAAAACACGTTCAGATTCTCTGTCTTTGTAATTCAGATCAAGTTAGAGTGGGTTTGTTCAAAATCACATTTCATTACTAAGGGGTCAAAATGTAAACTTTTTCAAACTTCTCAATTTGAAATTCTCTGCTTTCTGGGTTAAAGGATGACTTCATATTTGACCTCTACAGTTCAAATGATGATGAAAGGCATATATATATATTTTAAGACTGGATAAGATAGACAAAAATCATGCATTACTTTCTCATTTATTATGAAATTCAGATTATGTACTTTTACTTGTTTTATATGCTGTTCACTTTTTAAATCCTAACAAAAAGGACAATTAAATGAGAAGAAATATAAACAAAAAATGTAAAGTAAAAAACTAGTAGAGCTTTCCCTGGTAGCTCAGAGGTAAAGAATTCGCCTCCCACTGTGGGATACATCAGTTTGATCCCTGACCCGAGAAGATCCCACATGTCACAGAGCAGCTAAGCCCCTGCACCACAACTGTTGATTCTGTGCTCTGGAGCCGGGAAGCCACAACTACTGAGCCTGTGCTCCAAGAGAAGCCGCTGCGGGGAGAAGCCCACGCACCGCAGCTGGGGAGCAGCCCCTGCTCCTGCACCTAGAGCAAAGCCCATGCAGCAGTGAAGACCCAGCACGGCCAAAAGTAAAGAAATAAAGAAATGAATAGATTCTTAAAAATTATTCAGAAAAATCAGGGACCCTTAAATGTGAATAGAAAGTATGTTTCCAAATATCTGATAATTTACAAATATCGTTAATACACAATTTTGTAATCTCTGAGAGCAAATAGAGCATTAAAAAGATAGGTATGCAAGTATGCTACTTTAGAGAATATTTGTTTCCTTTCCTTAAGAATATCACTAAAATCTTTCCGAACCACACTTGTTTGAAACATTTACTGGTATATTATTCTTCAGGCCTGAATTCTGTGGTGTATTTAGGATTTTCCTAATATTGTTTTGCTTTTCAGGTATTTTTCCAGTGCCCTGATTCTCTCAAAAATAGAAACTGTTTTTCAATAAAAATTTAAATATTCATTTGACATTTACTTTAAGGGTTGTTAAAAAGATACACTTGACTATGTCTATACAGTTGTCCCTTTTCATCCATGAGGAGATTGGGTTTTCAACCCCTCCTTTCCACTACAGAGGAAACCAAAATCTGAGGATGATCAAGTCCTTTAAATACAGTGACCTGGAGTAGTGGGCCCTCTGTAACCTCAGATGCAGAACCCACTGATGCAGAAACTGTTATGATTAGCACTGAAGTATGGCTTGTAGTATCTTAGAGACAAGAAGGGTGAATATAGAGTCATAACGTGTGGTAATATAAAAGTAAGATTCAAATAGGTCCTAGTTTTCCATGTGTCTTAACAGTAGTTTGTTGCATTTTTCCTTTATTGTGTGAAATTTACACTTTAATAATTAGCTAATTTCCACAATGGAATATCAACCATTTCTGCAAAATAGTTCTTCGCCATTGTTACTAAGAAGTTATATTAAACATTTTTTGTTCTGTTTTAGTAATAATGTTATAGCTAGTGTTAAGTTATAAAACAGAATAAAGGTACAAATGATACACAAATTATAAGATGTAGTTTGTAGTATGCAGTGTTACTTGCTGATAAAGCCTCTGTTTTAATGTGTGCATTCTAATAGTATTTCCAACCTTTCGGCTAGTTTTTGGCTAGTTTTTACCTTCTTTAATGCCTCGTTATTTTTTATCTTTTAATAGGCAGATTATGTTTTTGAAATGGGGCAACATTTTGAGGCTGTGGGAGTTGTTACCTTTTTTTTTTTTTCCAAAAGTGATTTATTTTTGCCTATACAAGCAATTAGCATTCCAAGATCACCTTAATTCTATCAACTGAGATTATTAGAAGCTGGTCTTTGTTTTTTTGAGATAGCTGGCTTGTTTCAGGTTCACATTATTCCTGTGGTATCTTAATGGAAAGTTTGTTCTGCCCAGGACCTTCCTTATTGTTCAGCCATGGACTTCAGTTTTGTATCCCCTAAATCCCAGAATCTTTTGGAAGCTCTGTTCAGTTTCTTAAAGTTTCAGATGCTAATGAAGATTCTAAATACTAACCTTAGCTCTTGGGGATTTACTCTTGTTTCATACCTTAGTCTCTCCAAATTCATTCCTGCTTTGACATTTTTCTGATACATTCAAATCATTATCATTATATGTTTCTGAGATTTTCCAGTCGTAGGATGTTTGGTCCTATATAATCAAGTACACTTACCAGAAGTAGAAGCAAGGATCTGGTTTGCTTCTTTGATTTCTGGAACTAGCTCCTTGTGCATGTCAAGGAGATTGTTTAGGGAGGAAACAAAATAAAAATCTCCACCATGGTTCTAGTTATCTTTACTGCACAGCTGCTGCTGCTGCTGCTAAGTCACTTCAGTCTTGTCAGACTCTGCAACCCCATAGACCGAAGCCCATCGGGCTCCCCCATCCCTGGGATTCTCCAGGCAAGAACACTGGAGTGGGTTGCCATTTCCTTCTCCAACGCATGAAAGTGAAAAGTGAAAGTGATTCATGTCGATGTATGGTAAAACCAATACAGTATTGTAAAGTAGAATAAAGTAAAAAGAAAAAAAAAAGTGAAGTTGCTCAGTCGTGTCCAACTCTTTGAGACCCCGTGGACTGCAGCCTACCAGGCTCCTCCATCCATGGGATTTTCCCGGCAAGAGTACTGGAGTGGGGTGCTAATGTGAATCTTTCATGACAAAGAGGATTGGTATTTGATGACTTATTTTTCACCTGGTCAAAATTTAAATGACAGATTCCCTTCACACCAAGCTCTATAGGAATAAAAATATTAAGATACTGTATTCCTAAGGAAAAATTAATCCTTTATCCTACATAACTTTATAATTTTAAGATGCCAATTTTTTTGATATTTGTGCCTTTTTACTATTCTAATTTTTTTAAGCCAGAAAAGTGGGCAATTAAAAAAAATATATAGCTGTAGTGCACTTTTTGTATTTTATATAAAAAAGTCTTCAAGGAAATACTTTGGCATAAATGCAAGTGTTTTTTTTAATAGCTTTCTGTTAAGATTACTTAAAATATAAAATGTTTTTACAACTTAAAAAATTCTGTTGTTACATGAAGGTGTTGTGTAATTTCTGATGATTTATAAACTTGCTTAAATTAAATGAGTACTAATTAGTTATTTTGGAGTTTCTTGATAAAAGTTGACAGCTAATTAGAAATTAGCAGAAATCAGCTGCTTTTACTCCTTGGAACATTTCACTTATTATCTGTATTGTTTGAGTATGTTTCATTTCTAAATTGAAATCATTTTAAAATTACAGTTATGTTCATGATGATATATTAATTAAGATAAAGATTTCTTTAATGCCAACTCCCTTAACTTGAAGAGTTAGAATGGTTTGAAAACAGTGAGAAGTATTTTGAATTGTCTCAGTCAAATACGTAAATTAAAGGTGCTAAAAATGAATAGTTCTTTTCTCTTAAATTTTATAAATCAATCTTGCTACTGCTTTGGGGCCAGTTATTTTAATATACTAGATTCTGTACTTTGGGAGGGCTTCCCAGATCCCTGAGTTGGGAAGGTCCCCCAGGGAAGGAAATGGCAACCCAATCCAATACTCTTGCCTGACAAATCCCATGTACAGAGGAGTCCATGGGACTGTAAAGAGTTAGACATGACTTAGTGACTGAACAACAGCAACAGCATACTTTGGGAGCTACCTTGTTTTGTAACCATAATCTGCACACTTATCCTCAGTTTTCCATTCTTTGAATGTATGCTGTTTAATACGAAGAATTGTTAATATACTTCCATGCAAAAACAGTTCATTCAGTATGTGTGTATCTGCTATGTATAAAGCACTATGCTAGATGCTGAGGACACCCCAGTGAAGTGAATACAGCATTTTCCTCAGGGAGCTGCCATATCTTTGGGAATAGAGACCAAGGAAAAAGGAAGTTATGTGGAGTGTGATTAAGTACAAATCTAGGCTTCCCTGATATTTCAGTTGGTAAAGAATTCTCCTGCAATACAGGAGACCCCGGTTCAATCNAAAAAAAAAGTGAAGTTGCTCAGTCGTGTCCAACTCTTTGAGACCCCGTGGACTGCAGCCTACCAGGCTCCTCCATCCATGGGATTTTCCCGGCAAGAGTACTGGAGTGGGGTGCTAATGTGAATCTTTCATGACAAAGAGGATTGGTATTTGATGACTTATTTTTCACCTGGTCAAAATTTAAATGACAGATTCCCTTCACACCAAGCTCTATAGGAATAAAAATATTAAGATACTGTATTCCTAAGGAAAAATTAATCCTTTATCCTACATAACTTTATAATTTTAAGATGCCAATTTTTTTGATATTTGTGCCTTTTTACTATTCTAATTTTTTTAAGCCAGAAAAGTGGGCAATTAAAAAAAATATATAGCTGTAGTGCACTTTTTGTATTTTATATAAAAAAGTCTTCAAGGAAATACTTTGGCATAAATGCAAGTGTTTTTTTTAATAGAATACTTGCTTTCTGTTAGGATTACTTAGAATATAAAATGTTTTTACAACTTAAAAAATTCTGTTGTTACATGAAGGTGTTGTGTAATTTCTGATGATTTATAAACTTGCTTAAATTAAATGAGTACTAATTAGTTATTTTGGAGTTTCTTGATAAAAGTTGACAGCTAATTAGAAATTAGCAGAAATCAGCTGCTTTTACTCCTTGGAACATTTCACTTATTATCTGTATTGTTTGAGTATGTTTCATTTCTAAATTGAAATCATTTTAAAATTACAGTTATGTTCATGATGATATATTAATTAAGATAAAGATTTCTTTAATGCCAACTCCCTTAACTTGAAGAGTTAGAATGGTTTGAAAACAGTGAGAAGTATTTTGAATTGTCTCAGTCAAATACGTAAATTAAAGGTGCTAAAAATGAATAGTTCTTTTCTCTTAAATTTTATAAATCAATCTTGCTACTGCTTTGGGGCCAGTTATTTTAATATACTAGATTCTGTACTTTGGGAGGGCTTCCCAGATCCCTGAGTTGGGAAGGTCCCCCAGGGAAGGAAATGGCAACCCAATCCAATACTCTTGCCTGACAAATCCCATGTACAGAGGAGTCCATGGGACTGTAAAGAGTTAGACATGACTTAGTGACTGAACAACAGCAACAGCATACTTTGGGAGCTACCTTGTTTTGTAACCATAATCTGCACACTTATCCTCAGTTTTCCATTCTTTGAATGTATGCTGTTTAATACGAAGAATTGTTAATATACTTCCATGCAAAAACAGTTCATTCAGTATGTGTGTATCTGCTATGTATAAAGCACTATGCTAGATGCTGAGGACACCCCAGTGAAGTGAATACAGCATTTTCCTCAGGGAGCTGCCATATCTTTGGGAATAGAGACCAAGGAAAAAGGAAGTTATGTGGAGTGTGATTAAGTACAAATCTAGGCTTCCCTGATATTTCAGTTGGTAAAGAATTCTCCTGCAATACAGGAGACCCCGGTTCAATCCTTGGGTTGGGAAGATCCCCTGGAAAAGGGAATAGCTACCCACTCCAGATTTCTGTCCTGGAGAATTACATGGACTGTGTAGTCCATGGAGTCGCAAAGAGTCAGACATGACTGAGCGATTTTCACTTTACTTCAAGATTAAATAGAGCATGCCGTGGAGTTTCATTTTTTTTCCAACAGTTGCAGAACATTATCTTGGGTGTGTGAAGGGGTAGCCGCCTGTTCTGGTTTTCGTTTATAAGAAATTGGAGGGTAGGTGGGGAAAACTTGTAAATCAATCAGTTGTTACAGAACAGCATTCCAAAGAGTTGTGTAAAAATGAATTGGAAACAGATTGACTTTCCTTAGTTCATGCAGCCCTGAAAATGGTTGGGACCAAGTATGCTTTACTGTTGCCAAGCGCTGGTGCATGAAAGATAGTTTGTCATTTTATTGACCTGTATCCACCCCCAATTTGTGCTATTCATTGTACTGTCATCAGTTCTTAAAAGAGAAGAGCAGACCATGAGTATTAGTAGAAATGCCATGAAATAGAGTAATATGTTACAGAATTTTTTAAAAGAACAATATTGTGTGTATGTGTGTGTGTGCATGGTAGAAATATGAGTGTATCTGCACCTGCACTTTTGTATGAGAGTGTGTTTCTGTGTGTGTGTTGTGTATTTACATGGATGTACATGACAGAGGACCTCTGGTTAAACACATTTATGCCACAAGTGGATAATGTCAGTGAGAACTTGCCAGAACTGACTTTGTAGGACTTCTTATTACAAAGGTGTGTGATCACATTATCATGTTCTCCTTTCTTACGGGCACTTTGGATCCCCCTAAGCACATACTAAAGAGGCAGTGTGACTTAGTGGCTAAGAGCACAGATTCTGGAGCCACACTGCCTGGTTTTGAAGCTTACTCCCACCATTTATTACTTTTTACATATTAATCTCTCTGTGCCCTGGTTTTATGACTATAAAATGAGGATGATAATACCTATTTTGTAGGATTATTGTGAGGATCAAATTATATCTGTGTATGTGTATCTATCTATATTATATATAGCATATATGAGTCTTAGAAGAAGAGTACTAGATTGGAATGCCTGTTTTATATTGGGACTTGGTTGTGGTATGTGGGTAGTTTTAAGGAAAGGAAGAAGGAAGACAGAAAGGAAATCACTTGAATTTATAAAGTTCTGGTTCAATATTCATACATTTTATAGGTGAGGTAAACTAAGGCTTAAATATAAATTCCTGAATTATCAATCCTGTCCTTTTTCTGATTACACAGAAATACAGACATAGTGATAATGAGTGTGAGAGTGAAAGTGTTAGTTGCTCAGTCATGTCATACATGTCAACTAGAGCCCACCAGGCTCCTCTGTCCATGGGATTCTCCAGCAAGAATGCTGGAGTGGGTTGCCACTCCTTTCTCCAGGGGATCTTTCTGACCCAGGGATCGAACCCAGGTCTCCCAAATTGCAGGCAGATCCTTTACTATCTGAATCAAGATCAACATACTATTTTTCACTTGCTCTGAACTATAAAAATTAACATGAAACAGATAATATAAAGTGTGTACCAATGGCTCCAAAAGAAGTGTGGAAAAAAGTGATAATAAGTACAAATATAGAGATTTTTGGTTAAGGATACATAGACATCATAACAGAAGGTGCTTTTTATCAGTTAATTTAAAATTAATTTTTCTGAATGCTCCATCATTTCTACAGTGAAATGAAAAACCTCACTTTCTGATATTCCAAAGTTATTGTCTTATTGTACTTGATAGTAGCTTCCTCTGTTTTTGTTTTCTTGTCAGCTAAACATGTCACTTTTTTTTCTGAACTCTTAAAACCCTTGGCACGGTGCCAGACACCCTCTCAGGCACAGTCAGGGCCTGAATGTGTGTCCTTGTTTTCACCACCTTTTGCCATCTAGTCTCTGCTGGACACACAATAGGACGCACAGATTTGCATGAAACTTACATCTTATTTTGACCTAGCTCTGTACATCTCCCTAAATTCCGGCCCAAATACTTCTTAACCAACCGAAGGAAAGGACGAGTCAAGAAAGAATGCCCTAGAACTGTGCACACACCACACACAATTCTAAAGGCTTCTCTGACCTTTTAAGTAAATATATATATAAGTAAAGAAGCGAAAAAGCTTGAGGAATGAGCAGCCATGAGAAACTGCCATGCTGAAATTCAGGATTTTGAAAGTTGAACAACGCTCAGTGCTAGGTTTCACAGAAATCTAGGTAAGGGTGTTTTGTATGCTGAAGAGAAGGTTAGAAGACTTGCACTCCAGGTGGTTAACAAGCCACTGGCATGAGTGTTGAAGTCTGCAGCGTTATCCTTTGGAGTGTGAAGCAAGTCTCAGTCAGGGAGTTAAGGGGAGTATGTGGAAGGGGGAAAGATGAGAGCAAGAGGGAGAAACAGACTCATCAGGAGATGTGTGCCTCCACGCGGGGAGGCTTTGTGACGGGAGCGGGACAGTCATGGCCTGAATGTGACCAAAGGCGAGTGCTGCCTGTGGGCCTGCATTCCATGGTGAGAGAAGGGGGCATTTCTTAATGGGAAGGCCAGGGTGGAGTTGAAGAAATAAGGTTCAGAGAACATTCTGGAACTAGGTTGAAGATGGAGGTGGTGCTGCTGATGGTAAAGAACCTGCCTGCCAGTGCAGGAGATGTAACAGACCTGGGTTTGATCCCAGAGTTGGGCAGAGCCCCTGGAGGAGGGCATGGCTACCCACTCCAGTGTTCTCGCCTGGAGAATCCCATGGACAAGGGAGCCTGGAGGGCTACAGTCCATGGNGGTGGTGCTGCTGATGGTAAAGAACCTGCCTGCCAGTGCAGGAGATGTAACAGACCTGGGTTTGATCCCAGAGTTGGGCAGAGCCCCTGGAGGAGGGCATGGCTACCCACTCCAGTGTTCTCGCCTGGAGAATCCCATGGACAAGGAAGCCTGGAGGGCCGCACAGAGTCGGACACAACTGAAGTGACTGAGCGTGCACACCTGGAGGTTGTGTAGAGCAAAAGGAGAGTTTAAGAGCAAATGGCTAGAGGCCAGCTAGAGCTTCAGGTAAGAAACAGAGCAGCATGGGGAGCAGCAGTGTTCTGGCAGCAGCAGAGGAGGCTGGATTTTGATGTGCGGCCAAGAAGAACCAAAGTGAAAGGTGTGATTAGATCAACCAGATTCAAAACTCCTGTCCAAAGCAGGCTGTGCTCCTAGCAGGTAGAGGAGCCCTGTGTTTAAGAGCTTTTCCTCAAGACTCAGGTGCTCCATGTGGCTGCTTATTTTCTTCCCTCTGTTCTTCACTGATACACACTAAACATGCAAAGTAGTTCATGTTCATTCTTTCTGGCATCACCTTAGACTACAGTGTTTGGAAGTTTTAATGTTTACACTTTATGTTAGTTGCTCAGTTGTGTCTGACTCTTAGCTATCCCATGAACTATAATCCATTTGACTTCACAACCTCGACAGCGTATTAAAAAGTGGAGACGTTACTTTGTCAGCAAAGGTCCGTCTAGTTAAGGCTATGGTTTTTCCAGTGGTCATGTATGGATGTGAGAGTTGGACAATAAAGAAAGCTGAGCACAGAAGAATTGATGCTTTTGAACTGTGGTATTGGAGAAGACTCTTGAGAGTCCCTTGGACTGCAAGGAGATCCAGCTAGTCCATCCTAGAGGAAATCAGTCCTGAATATTCATTGGAAGGACTGATGTTGAAGCTGAAACTCCAATACTTTGGCCACCTGATGGGAAGAGCGGACTCATTTGGAAAGACCCTGATGCTGGGAAAGATTGAGGGCAGGAGGAGAAGGGGACGCCAGAGGATGAGATGGTTAGATGGCATCACCAACTCGATGGACATGAGTTGGGGTGGACTCTGGGAGTTGGTGATGGACAGGGAGGCCTGGCGTGCAGTTCATGGGGTCTCAAAGAGTCGGACACGGCTGAGCGACTGAACTGAACTATATAGTCTGCCAGGCTCTCTGTCCATGGAATTCTCCAGGCAAGAATACTAGAGTGGGTCCCTTCTCCAGTGGACCTTCCTGAGTCCAGTGGATCGAACATGGATCTCTTGCATTGCAGGCAAATTCTTTACCATCTGAACCACCAGGTTATCTTTATTCACCATAGATGAGTTTCTAGGTATCACAGTGAGCAGAAGACTATTTCTGTTACAGAATGGATCCTGGTTATGGCTATTAGATGGATTGTTTTATTTTCATAGAGAGAATATCTCGTAGTGCTGCTTATGATTTTGACAAGAGGAGTGAGAGGAGGAAGAGAAGAAAGAAAAGAGGACACTAAGCTATTGTGAATGACTAATGCCAATATGTGGCAGACTCAAAATATGCTTATCCATCTACCCAATTTCATTGATTTTGAGAAGCAGTTTCTTTTCATATTTTAATATTTGTGAAATGTTAAATGAATGGCATGTTGCAGTTAGAATTGGTTGTTTTTTTACCTTTGGTATTGGTTCATATTATAAAATGCCATCTTGAAGAGTAAAATCTATTAAATGCTTCTTTTAATTCTTATCTACGCCCTAGTTTGTCTCACATTTTATTGAAGCATGTATACTATCATGTAAGAAACGAGGCACCGGTCTATGTTTGATGCAGGATGCAGGATGCTTAGGGCTGGTNCATTGGAGAAAACTTTGATGCTGGGAGGGATTGGGGGCAGGAGGAGAAGGGGATGACAGAGGATGAGATGGCTGGATGGCATCACTGACTCGATGGATGCGAGTCTGAGTGAACTCCGGGAGTTAGTGATGGATAGGGAGGCCTGGTGTGCTGCGATTCATGGGTTCACAAAGAGTCCGACATAACTGAATGACTGAACTAAACTGAACCGTAACACTAACTTGGGCTTCCCAAGTGGTACAGTGGTAAAGAATCCGACTGCCAATGCAGAAGCCTCAGGAGACATGGATGGGCCTGATCCCTGGGTGAAGCTGCACTGAAGCAGGAATTAGCAACATGCTCCAGTATTCTTGCCTGAAAAAATCCCATGGACAGAGGAGCCTGGCAGGCTACAGTCCATGGGGTTGCAAAGAGTCGAACGTGACTGAGCAACTGACCAAGTGCTAAAATGAAAGCAAAAGTTTTTTTTAGTCCCTTAATCCTTGTTTCTGATAACTTTTCCCCAAAAGTAACATAAAGAAGAGGCTTTAATATAAAGAAAATCCCATAGGCAATCAAATCAGTAAATACTGATGAGGCACTATTTTGAGTAAAGTACTTTGTTTGGCTGTGTTCTTGATTCAGTGAATTTCAAATTTTGCTGTTAGTATTGTTTTGCTTTGAAGAAGCCTCCTTGCACTATAATCTTTAAAAATATCGTCAACTGTAATAATAATTTTGAATTGAGGGGATATAGAAATAGATATAATATACTAATGAAACTATATTAAGTCTTTTACAAACCTTATTTAAGTTAGCAGAATAGGTACTCAAGACTTGTTGAATGAACATGTTCAAAATATTCACTATAAGATATATAAACTCTGAAAAAGGATTCTAAAGAACCAGTTTGCCCACTGGTATAAGGGTTTTGAGAAGTTAAGTGGTGTATGAATAAGTTAATTGAGAATCTGGTGGTTAAATAGTTAAACACTGTAGGCTGGAAGAGTTTACATCAGAGAAAAGGGTGGAGACTGTTGTTTTACTCTCATTTATTCATCCATTTATTAATTATTTGCTTGGCACCACTTTAGTGCCAGGCATTGTGTTCTTTAAAAAAAGAAAGAAAGGAAATGGGCAGAGTCTACTGTTCTACAATCAGAGAGTGGGGGAAGTGCTTTCTAATTTTTCCACATAGAGAAAGAAAAACATGGTGCTGACAGGATGAGTATTGTAAAATATACTGAATTATTTCAGTGTTCATCAGGTAGGAAGAAAAAGGCAGGCAAAAGAAAGTTTTCTAGGTTGAAATACTAATTGACCTCCTGGAGAGGAGCACCCTGATGCTTAGTTTTCCTGAGGAGGGAAAAATTTTGGGGAAATCCCTTCCAACTTCAAGCTAAGATGAGTGAGATGAGGTACAGGAGTTTTCAGTCAGAGCCTGTGTGTACGGAAATGTTTAGAAAATGAATGAATAGTGAGTGGTTAGTCAGTTTCTGTAGCTAATTGTTTACTCTCAGATTGATTTTAAATATTAACTTTGCTTAGCACTCAACATTTTTTTAAAAGTTAGTAATTTCAAAAATGTAAGTATTGATTTCAAAAGTATTGAGATATACATACATGCATATTTTTATACATACACACTCATAACACAATTTCCACCTACTTTGTAGCCTAACTGGCCTTTCTATTTGGAATATATTGGACAGTGGAGAGAAAGCCACAAGTTATCCACTAGTGGATAAGTTACCAAATTTTAATTTTAAAAGACTTGAAAATTAGTTGGTATGACTACAAACAAATCCATACTACTCAAGTACTTGCTTGAGAAGCACAGTAGTATTAAGTTCCAGTAGTCCAGCTGTATTATCTTTTTTTGATCTAATTGGTTTTGAAAAAGCATAAGGTTGATGTCACTGTAAATAAATATGTTTATATAATATAAATATGATAGGTAATTAAGTCTTAAGAAATGGAATGCAATATACTTCATATTAACTATGTTTAGATCACTCAATAATTTTATTAAAGGATATCAGTATAAGAAACAGTACTTCAAAGTACTACTGTTTTGAATAAATTGTTATCACATTTAAAAATATTTTAGAATACAGGAGTTATTTTCTGCCTTGTGGATACATCAAAATGTATATGCATGGGCATGCTAAGTTGCTTCAGTTGTATCCAACTCTTTGCAGCTCTATTGACTGTCGCCCGCGACTGAATTCTTTCCCACATTGTAAAATCACAATTGTGGAATGATAGGAATTCTAGTGATGACATTAAGGTGAACTAAGCAAAACATACACAAATAGAAGGCCCTGTTTTAAAAGCTAACCTGAAGAGAAATATAATGAGAGAACCGGTAACTTCATTTTGGAAATGTTTTCCCACAAAATAAGGGCTTTCCCCCCATCTGTTAAGGAGCCAGATGAATTCAAAGCCATAGAAAGAGGAACTGTAGGATTTTATCTTCTAAGTATCCCATGTACCTTTATTGAACTTATTGTCGAATTGCCAGGATCTCACTAAGGAATTTCTATTTACTCTCAGTAAAAAATAAAACCCCAAACACATTTTTATTCTTTCTACTGGGTGCATTGTCTGTTTTCTTTATAAATGCAATACAATAAAATTATTTAATAACTTTAAAAAGTAAATAAAATAAGTAAAAACCAAGTTTAAGTTTTAAAACAATTGCTTATTACTTTAAATAGACAGTTACTTATTGTTAAATAGGTTGCAATTTAAGTAAGAATTGAGTATTTGAATCCATTCTTGAGTTTTTGTGATTATAAAGCAGAGTTGCTGTGATGAGAAGCTCATGAGAAGTGGGTTGGAGGGGTAGATAGAACTTGGAACAGGAGTTAATGTTTGTCTTGGAGATCACTGTGGGCCTTTGTATACTGAGCAGGGCAAGGGAGAACACTGAAGTGTTGTTTGAAGAAATTATTTCTCCTTGATGCCTGCAGTATATTTTGGAGATCAGTTCAGTTCAGTTCAGTCACTCAGTCGTGTCCAACTCTTTCTGACCCTATGAATTGCAGCACGCCAGGCCCCCCTGTCCATCACCAGCTCCTAGGTTCACCCAAACTCATGTGCATCGAGTTGGTGATGCCATCCAACCATCTCATCCTTTGTCATTCCCTTCTCCTCCTGCCCTCAATCCTTCCCAGCATCAGGGTCTTTTCCAATGAGTCAACTCTTCACATGAGGTGGCCAAAGTATCAGAGTTTCAGCCTCAGCTTCAGTCCTTCCAATGAACACCCAGGACTGGCCTCCTTTAGGATGGACTGGTTGGATCTCCTTTCAGTCCAAGGGACTCTAAAGAGTCTTCTCCAACACCACAGTTCAAAAGCATCATTTCTTCGGCGCTTAGCTTTTTTATAGTCAAACTCTTACATCCATACATGACTACTGGAAAAACCATAGCTTTGCTAGATGGACCTTTTTTGGCAAAGTGATGTCTCTGCTTTTTAATATGCTATCTAGGTTGGTCATAGCTTTCCTTCCAAGGAGCAAGTGTCTTTTAATTTCATGGCTGCAGTCACCATCTGCAGCCATGAAATTGAAATTAATACCCATGTATTAACTACTTTAAATATTTATAAACTATAAACATAAAATGGAAAATATACATAAGTGTGAACTCTTCTGGTCCCTCAGTAATTTTTGAAAGTATAAAGTGAAATCCAAACCGGGGGAACTGCTGCTATACAGAAACTTTATTCTAACGGCTTCTTTTCAAGGAATTTTCTTCATATTTCCTTTAGATTTTTGATTCAGAGATATCCAGTATAACTTTTGACTCTTAGGAAACATGCTGTCTTGACAGCTTTATTTCCTAGATTTAATTGAAGGAGAAATAATGATCAGCCAGTGTGATAAAGTCATTCAAAGTGGGGCGAGTGTCATGGTTGCGGGGTGGGCCCAGATTCAAGAGCAGGAGAAAGAGACTCCACTTCCTGACGGGAAGTGGCAGAGACTTCTCCGCTGTCTGTCCTGTGTGGTCCGACCTTCTCTCTTCTCCGCTGTCTGTCCTGCGTGGTCCGACCTTCTCTCTTCTCCGCTGTCTGTCCTGCGTGGTCCGACCTTCTCTGGCACCTTGATCGCCATGGCTTTTGGGAGCTTGGCACCTTGATCGCCATGGCTTTTGGGAGCTTGGCACCTTGATCGCCATGGCTTTTGGGAGCTTGGCACCTGCTGCCATTAGGTATTGTTCTTTATAGTGCAGCAGCTTCTGCTTTGCAAATTAACAGAATCTTAATTGGCTGCTGCTTGAATTATTTAAAATTATTACCAAATGCAAAATATCTAATGCAGTGAGAATCAAGAGTGACTTATGGCTTTTTATTATCTGCCCATCCCTCCTGTTTTTCAATTTGTAAATTACTAAGTATTGTTGTTCGTATTGATTTACTTAAAACAATTTCTCTCAATGTGATATAAAAATGTAATATAAATCGACTGTCTCTCCTGGTATCAGTCTGGTGTTTCTAAATTATGTACATCCACTTCCTCTCAGTGTTTATAATGTAAGAGTGCCCTGGTTTTGCCCTTTAGGGTTAATCTGTCATTGGTAATTATAAGAAGGTACACTATGACTTCATTCAAATAGTTATTTAATTACTATCTCTTTGGAAGAAATTAAGCCCACAAAACAGAATATAAAAATATGTTTCTTAATGTGAAGACAAAAAGGAAAAAGTGAGAAAAAAATTTTTTTAACTGGCTACAGTTCTCAATTTGCTTTTCACATGTCCTGAAGTTAAAATGTTGAAGAAATGCCTTTCAAGTCTTCTTTTAGTTTCTCCGGGAAAGGTAATATTTTATGCAAGCCCAGGTTAGAAGCACTTGCTTGTTATTAAGCATTTATGTAATTTGGGAATTTTGATAGTTATCAAAGCATGCTAAAAGCACCATTCTTTCAGCTGCCCTTAGAAGTTGCTTCTGAAAATCTGCTTTGAAATTGCTTTCTGAAAGCCTTATTCATGCTATACAGAAAATTAAGCCTTTTCTGTGTTGCAGAGTGGCAAAGGGTCTGTAGATTGTTAGTAGGGGTGTTAGGCTGGACAGGCCTGCTGTAACTGATCATGATAAGTAATGCACTGTGCTTTCTTAAAAGCACAGTATCAGGGAACTAAAGATTGATTGAAAGCTCAGCATACTGAAAATCTTAATGTTAAATTTGTTTCAAAATATTTGATAGACATTATAAAACTTGGAACCTAGTGTATGAATTTTTTCAGAGTGTTGCTGTCAACTCTTAAGTATTCACAGTACCAAGGTATAATTGGTCATCATTGCCATTTCAAACAGCAAATTACCTTACTATGGTATAATGTGTGTCCCTCAGAAACATTCTGGCTCTTTTCGTCACATTTGAAAATCCAAGATGTGGACTTTAAGTATTCTTGAGAGGAATATGTAGACTTACAAGGCATTATTTTAGCTAAAATTTTCCTGGCACCTAAATTCTTATTAAGATGAGTTTTAGATTAGATCTGAGTTCGGGTGTAGCTGCCACACCTTGAACCTTATTGAGTCTAAAGGGGAGCAGCCCTTGTGATTCACAAGATGTTCTAAATTGCATAATACTTCCTAGATGCCTGTAGCAACCCCAGTGCAATTTTCCAGCTTTGTGAATGTTCCATATTTCCTTTCCTTCTTTCTGGCCAAGCTAAAGCATTTTTCTGATCAGTTTTGGCTACTGGTGCATTTTGGAGAATTCACATTTCAGTGAAGAAACTCTTGGGTTTCCCTGTAAATAACCTTGTAATGTTTTCGTGATGGAACCTGGGCAAGACCATATCCTAGAATAAAGGCTAGAGTCCTCATTTTGACTTAACATGTTATTCTGCCCTGCTCTAGCACCCTCTCTCATGCCAATTCCTGAATGATCTTTTACCCACTTGTTGCCATGTGTCAGTCTTCAGCTCCTCTCCCTGTGATGCCCTGACAAGCTGCTTTAACCTTTATTTGTTTGCATTCCTAGTTAGAGGTGATAGCACTCAGTGGAGAAATCCTTTCTTCCTGATTCCTTTGATTCTTTTATCCACTCAAGCAGTCATTCATTTTCTTATCCAATAAACATATCATACATTCCAGCATAATTTTTAAGTCACTGTCCTTATTTCTGTAGTGGAAATGAAGTTTTATTCAATCTTTACCTTCAAAATAAGGCACATAAAGAAGAAACAATCACAATACAAAACATGCGTGCATGCACACGTGGTAAGTCACTTCAGCCATGTCCGACTCTTTGCGACTCTATGGACTGTAGCCCACCAGACTCTTCTGTCCATAGAAACAAACCACTATGTGTGAAATGGTGCCACTGAAATTCATTTTGGTTATTTCCCCCAATAGACGTTCTCCCATTAAAAGGATTACATTTACTGTGGTGATCAGAATGGAGACATTGTGGAAAGTGGGCAGTAAGGTGGACATTAAGAGGTGGATGGGTAAGGTTTTCCTGAAAAGATAGTGCAGAATGGTGTTCCTGGTAGAAGGAACCAAGTTAGAAAATGCAAGAGTGAGAAAGAATAGCTTGAATTTGGAAGACTTCAGATCAACACAAGTTCAGCAAGTATTAAGGAATAACAAGGAAGCAATTTAATTTTACTGAAGATATGTAAGTATCACTAGATCCAGAAGTCTTCCCTGACTTCTTCTGTAGTATAATCCTTAAATGTCTGTTTTGATTTCCCTTTGGACATTGATATGTTAGTGTCAGTCTCCATCTGGGTCCCTATTCTGATGTATTAAAAAATTGTTCACAATATAACAATGATTTTTTACAAAAATTTGTTATATGTCACCAATTACACTTATTAATGGATTGGTTGTAAAAAATGGTGGAAAATGTAAATTATACTAGAAATCATCAAAATTTAATATATTAAAATGAATGTATTGTTTGAAACTCCATAATAGGCACAGAAGTCCACATTCTCTCTATTGTGGGTACACCATAAATAGACACACCATTTCTCCTGAGGAAAACAAATACTAAAAAAAGAAAAACCATAATATGTTACTTTGTGATGTTCACTTTTGAGATAATAAGTGTCATCAGATGACACATAGTTCATACATTAGGAAGATTTTTTATTTGAGCCATGAGCATACCCCTTTAGTGAAAAGACAAATAAAACTAAATGTAGACTAAAAACAAACAAACAAAAAAACACCTTGAGAGCATTTCTCTTTCATTCTATCCTTCTATCAATCTCATATGTTATAGGCAGGTAATACCAGGCTTGGTTACAGATGACATTATTGGCCTGTCGTTGGTAGGGTATGTGACTGGAGTGGAGATTATTTCTGTTGACACCACTAACCATTGTACTTTCTCATTCTTCCTCCTTCCCCACAAGAACCAGTGATATTTACTGATGAGGTTTCGTGGTCCCTACAGTCTTGTGTCACAGTATGTATCTTTTTGTACAATGCTGACTCCACAATGGGAAGGATCTTTGGGATGTGACCTTGTTATTATTCCTGAAACTGATGTCAGAATAGGGACAGATCCTGCAGCAGAAAAAGAGAAAGACAATTCTTTAGAAATGGAATTTTCTACACAGGAACAATGTGAAAATATTTACCGTGTATATTTACTAGCGTTTGGGGGTTAAAACACATTGCTAGTAAAACATGAGTATGAACCACATAGGGAAAAAACCCTTAGTGATTCCAAGAATTTAAAAATTACTGTCAATTCCATGGTAGTTAAAATTTATATAATCATTCTGATATCTTCTTTCAGTTAATGCCACCTATTTATGGAATGAATCTTTTCTATTGTTAGCATTTCTGTGTTTAGTTTTTCATTGTTTTCAGGTACTCTTTACTACTTATAAAATGTGCTGTTTTACATGATTTATTTCTATAAAAGTAAACAAAAGCTACAAAATTTTTTGTGTGGTATCTATTCCTGTATTCATTCTAAGATTCTTGGTTTGATACAGGCCAAAAACCAAGATCTATTATTGGAATATCTCCTGTTCCAAGTTTTTATTACTAATTCATTGGGTTTTTTTAATTGTTTATTTTTAATCATCTTTTGAATTATTGACTATTTTATGGTGTCTCATAGTAACAGTTCTATTTTTTATATACTTATTAGGGTAGATTTCAATTTTCTGTCTCACTTCATTTTATATAATGGCTTAGCTTTGAAATCTTTACTTGATAGAGGGAACATTAATTTGCTTTAACATATTACCATTTTAAAACATCTCAGGTTTTGTGTGGTCTTGTAAAAACTTTACCTTGAAATTCTCTAAAAGGTGCTTTTTTTCCCCCTCTTTTGAAAACATTTTAAAAAATTCCTCCTGGTATTCATGTCACATACCATGATATTAAGCAGATGCTCTGATTGACTATGCTAGATAATATTAAAAATACATAAATTGAGGTTTCAAGGCAATTGATAACTTTAACTCCCACATTATTCTTCCAGTATTTGACTCCTACTCCATGACATTTTTACCTTAGGCTTCTAGCAGCTGTTTCGCTACTTAACTTCTAGCTACTTGTTTTCCTCCTCATCCTGACTCCACAGAGGTGATGGATTTGTTTTTCCTAGACTTGCCTGAAATTCTGAACTGAACCCCTAGAGTACTATGTCCTATCTTATTCTTTTCAGTTCTTCCCCAGTGAGGCATGACCAGGAGATTGTTGTATCCTTGAGAGGCAGGTTCTTGGAATGGAGTGGCAGATGCATGTACAAGAATCACCAGTGCAGTGCTAATGGAAATTCAGCTCCAACTAGATTTTAAAGTTGGTTGCTCCCAAAAAGCCTAGAAGTAATATGAATAGAACTGTTTTCCCTGTTGGGATTTTATTCCTTGCTGCTAAACTCCTAGGCAAGGTGATGATGATATTGGAGGGTTCAGGTTTAGGAAATGATAATGGTTACAGTGTTGATGGTGATGATGATGACAACTAACATTTATTGAATGCTCATTGTGTATTAGGGACTGAGTTAGGCCTTTTATGCAGTACTGTGAGCATCTGTCAGCTGCCTTCATTGTCAGCGTATTTTCTATTACTACATAGCCAATTACCACCTACTTAGTGGCTTAATACACATTTATTGTCTTAGTTTCTGTACCTGAGGATTCCAGGTATAGTTTAACTGAGTCTTCTGCTTATAGTCTCACAAGACTACAGTAAGGGTTTCAGTCAAGCCTGCATTCTCATCTAGAGACTCAACCAGGAAAGGATCCACTTCCTCACTCTTGTGGTTTTTCTACTGAGAGCTTTATTTCCTGCTAGCTGTTGGTCAGAGGCTACCCTCCGCTCCGAGAAATCACCCTCAGGTCCTTGCCATGTGGACTGACATGGCCACCGCTTTCTCACAGCTGTCCCTAGGAGAGAGAAGAACTCCTGCAAGATAAATGCTCAGTCTTACGTAATGTAATCCTGTGTATTAGTCATCTGTATCCCGTCATCTTTTCCATACCATATTGCTTAGAAGCAAGTCACAGATCCTGCCCAAACTTGACAGGAGAGCTTTTCACATGGATGTGAACATAAGGGGGCAGGAGTCCTGGGAGCCACCTAGAAGCCTGTGCATGACTAGCAGGAATTGCTATTTATCCCCCAACATCTACTCTTTCTTTTTCTCCCATAAGAAATAGAATTCCTCATTGTTAAATGGATATGTGATCATCTCGAATAAAGATTTTATTCCCTAGATTACCTTGTAGTTAGGCATGGCCATGTGACTAAATAAGGCAGAACAGCAAGATGAAAAACTTTGGAATGCTGAGGATTTCGTGAAGGTACCTGTCAGCCTTTAAAGATTCTCTACTCCTGACTTTTTTAATGTGAAAGGAAAATATGCTTTTATTTTGTTTAAACCATCATTATTTTTGGCCGTCCCTTACAGTTGAACCTAATCTTAACTGATATTCTTTTCTATCATCCCCTTTTCTCTTTCTAACAGCTCTTCATTTCCATCTTGTGGTCTATGCTTTTTTTGTTGTTGTTCCCCAAGAAATTTGAAATCACACTTAGGTCCAAGTTAAGCTAATCAGCACATTGTCTCCTGTTTAGAGGGCTACTCTAAGAGTGAGTCTGAAATATTTTACTGAGAACTTATGGCAATACCTGAATGTAACGGTAATTCTTAAGGAGGAACAGACTTTGCCTGACTCTTGAGGCTCTTGCTTGACAGAGATGACTCCTGAGGCATATAAACAAAGTGAACTTCTTCATTATAAAGGCTGATATTTAGGAGATTGTCTAGAGAAAGCTTTCACACCAGTCCTGAGGATAGAAATGACACAGAAAGAAGGATTCTGAAAGAACTACTCTGACTCCCAGATTGCAGCTGGATTAGTCATGACTGACTCAAGCAGAATTCGGGGGATTCCTATTCAGTACGGATCTCAGAGACACACGTATGAGTGGCGAGAGTTGATACCCCTGTGCCTGTGGATCGATGCAGACACCACAGGATGTTGGGATGTTAAAGTGATTCATTCTTGGTAAACTGTGTATCAGTTTCTATGCTTATAGTCTTCATTTTGGGGAACAGTGGTATTGAATTTTTTATTAGATTTTTAGGACTATCAAAGTAACTATTGCTCACTCTAATAGGATGAACTATACAATGGTGTTTCCTGTGTTTAAAACAGATTCTTCTTCTCTCAGAGAGTCTTCTGCCTTCAGTCTCTTTCACTTAACTTCTGTGAACAAATGTTCATTTAAAAAGAATGATCTGATTCAATACTTTTAATATTCTTTATTTCAGTGATTACAGGGCTTTAAAATATTTTTGGCCTAAACAAAGAATAGTTTATTAAATCCAGAGCAGATTAAAATTGCCAAACATTTTGGAGACAGAATGAAAGTAAGGATTCATTAGTCTTTTCCCAGTAGGAACCTAAGAGATAGCTTAGGGGATGAAAGGCTTTAAATAAGTGAAAAAGAAAGTGCTAATCATGTACTTAATCTATTTTTAGTTAGGCAGTTACCACCACAACTGTATATGTCGAAAAAAGGAAGGCAAATATTTGAAATAGTCTCAGAAGTTTCTAAAAAAGAAGCCAGGCCTTGAACTAGACAGAGGAGGACAGAGAATTGAGGCTGTCCTGAGAATCCTTGGCATGAAACAGAAACTGTCCCCAGACCTGGATGAACTTGCCTTCATTCCTTCTCAGATCTAATGGGACAGAGTTTCAGGAGTGAGGCCTGAGTATCTGTGTTTTTAACAAGATCTTTAGAGAATTCTTTCCGGAAACTGGCGTTTATGTAGGAATTTATGAAAAGCAGGAAATGTGCCTTATTATTATCACAGATGCTTGAAAATTAATTTGAGAACACACTTCTTGACTGAAGGACTTTCAAAAATTCATAGGTCATATTCATAGTTCATTGGTGTATTATTTATAGTCATGAAAATCATATATTTGTACATGAGTTGCTGTTCTCTTAATTCTTCCTAAAAATTTTAAGTCATTAATTAGTCCTGCTGCTGCTGCTGCTAAGTCGCTTCAGTCGTGTCCGACTCTGTGCGACCCCATAGACTGGCAGCCCACCAGGCTCCCCCGTTCCTGGGATTCTCCAGGCAAGAACACTGGAGTGGGTTGCCATTTCCTTCTCCAATGCATGAAAGTGAAAAGTTAAAGTGAAGTCACTCAGTCTTGTCTGACTCTTCGCCACCCCATGGACTGCAGCCTACTAGGCTCCTCTGTCCATGGGATTCTCCAGGCAAGAGTACTGGAGTGGGGTGCCATTGCCTTCTCCGATTAATTAGTACAAGTTTTATCAAAAAAGAAAGAAGTTAGAGTCCACAGAAATAATCTTTCTGCACTCCTTCATTCATTAGTTCATTTCTTTGAAGAACATTGGTTAAGACTGGAGACAAGGAATTTAGAGCAAAATATTCATCTGATCCTAGAGAATTTTACGGAGATGATATGAATTAAATACAAATAAATATATAATGCATGCAAAATGTTGCAGGGAAGGAAGTGATTACTTTTAGCCTTAGAAATTTGTGAATCTTTTGTGGAGCATTTTGAGCCTGAAATTTGTACTTAAAGGTAAGTGAGTTATGGACATAAAGTAAAAAAAAGATGTTCCACACAGATGATCCAATATGAATAAAAGCACCTAGGTTTTCATTTTCAAATAAAACTAGAAAAGGTACCTTTTAAAAAGTGTGTATATGCAAAGAATAAAATATTAGCTTAAGGGAAAAAATATATTTATACAAATATGTACACATGTATATAACACACATATATATTTTTGAAGTGTGATTCTGCTTTATTCTGATAGAATGACCATTAAATACACATTTTGCAAAGAAATATGAGGCTTCTAAATGGAGAAAGGCTTACCCTTTGTTTTACATTCACTGCAGTACATGGTAAATGAGTCATGTGATTTTGCAAAATTGATACATGTTACAGATTTACCATGAAAAGGGAAAATTTTTTAGGATCATATAAGTAAAATCAACCTGTTGAAAATCCTGGAGGGCAGAAGGTAAGTAGCATGGTTGAGCTGCTGCCTGTACCCCGACACCCATCCACACCCCATCAACTTGCCACACATAAGTAATGAATAAGTACTGCATTGTTTCTGTAGCAAGATCAGATGCCATTTTAACACCCTGAATAAAATCTGTCAGACTTTGGAGGTGTACTTTTAATGCTTGTCTAAGCATTATTTTGTTTATTTTCTCTTTATCTATTATCTTACCTGTCTTAGGTTAGGTTCCTAGAACCTGACCCTGAGTTGAGAAATTTTGTGCAAGTGAAATAGTACTACTGAGAAAATCCTGTAAGAAAGCGAGGGAAGTAGGATAGCACAGGGGGAGGCCTGACGGAGACGTAGTTTTTCCCAAAGTCTAGTTGTAATCGAAGCCTGCTGGAGCTCTGAAGCAGGAGTAGCATCTTGGAGGCAGAGGGACTCACACATTGCGTTCCTCTCTTTGCTTATTCACTCAGTGTCTAAAGCTCTCCTCGGAGGGATGGTTTACCTTCCCAGAGAGGCAGCTCCCAGAGGCTGGGGACATTTCTCACTACCAGGGTGCTTTTGTCAGCAGCCAGTACCTACAGCAAATAGAAGAAAGGTACATTGCAGATGAAGGGCAGTAATTTCTAACTGCAGACAGTTCTGTCCCTGAGAGATGAGAGGTGTTTGGAGCGGTTTTGATTGTCACAGCTCAGATAGAGGTGGTAGTGGTGTTGCTCCTGGCATCTAGTGGACAGACGTCAGTGATGCTCCTCAACATCCTACAATGCACAGGACAGCTCTTCTACGACAGAAAGTCATCCAGTCCAAAACGACAGCAGTACCGGATTTGAGAAACTCTGGACAAAGGGAATCTGAACAAAGCATCAAGGATGTCTGCTACACCCTCATTTCTACGTGTGCTATTCTGCATAGACTGCAATAGCAGGAAACAGTCTTACTTGGACCATATCAAGTTAAAAAATTCATCCATCCATCCATTCATTTATTTATTCATGCATGCATTGATTTAATAGGTTGATTCATCAAGTAACTATTGAGCACCTATTACGAACCAGGTACTAGACCAGGCAGTGAAGATGTAGGGATAAGTATAACTGGGCATCTGCTATCAGGAAGCTCAGAAGACAGGAAGTGAGAGTTATTACAATCTAGTGACTTTGTCATGTGTAAAAGAGAGAATACACACTTACACAGATTGAATGTACTAACCAACACGTAAATATTTCAATCACTTGGCAAATTCATATTATTAATTATCTACTGTGTAATAGGAATTATTCTATTAATAGGTGCTGGAGATATAGCAGTGAATAATAAGCAAAAGGAGAAGGCAGTGACAACCCACTCCAGTACTCTTGGCTGGAAAATCCCATGGATAAAGGAGCCTGGAAGGCTGCAGTCCATGGGGTCGCTAAGTCGGACATGACTGAGCGACTTCACTTTAACTTTTCACTTTCATGCATTGGAGAAGGAAATGGCAACCCACTCCAGTGTTCTTGCCTGGAGGATCCCAGGGACGGGGAAGCCTGGTGGGCTGTCGTCTATGGGGTCGCACAGAATTGGACATGACTGAAGTGACTTAGCAATAGCAATAGGAATAAGCAAAAAATATTTTGCCATCAATGTGTATAATCCAGTGGGAGGAATAGCTCATAAACATTCAAATGAATATATAAATAATAAATATATAAATAATATTTGTATATTTATAAATAATATATAAATATATATATATTTATAAATAATATATAAATAATAAAATTTTAGATAGAGCCAAGTGTTATGAAGAACACAGAAGAAAAAAAAGTGGAATGGAATGTTGTGGTAGGATTTGTGGGCACCGTATTTCAGTAGAGGTGATCAGAGGACACTGCTTTGAGGAGAAGATTGTTCAGATGAGACCTTAATGAGAGGGAGTCTGCCATGTCAAGTTCTGGGGGACAAGGAAGGCCTGTTTTAGAAAGAGAAAGATACTTGGTCTCATTGCAAAAAGATCAGTATAGCTGCGTCCTGAAGCATAAAGTGGTGTAAGTAAGGGATGAGTTCAGAGAGAAGAGGGGCTAGATGATGTAAGGTCCTCTAGACCCCTAAAAGAGTTTGGATTTTAATCTAATTACAATGGAAATCCATTGGAGGTTTTTAAAAGCAGAATGGTGGCATGACGTGAATTTTATTTTGTGATGATCATTTTAGCAGATATCTGATGGTCCAGCAAGGAGTTTCCTGCAGTGATTCTGTAGAGGAAAATGATCACCAAGAATGACATTGTGTGTTCACCTGCAGTGCCTCCCAAATTGTCTTTCTCTGTTATCTCGTACCCTTACTTTATTGGATAAAACATCTACCACTGAATGCTTTGGAGATATTGAAATATAGTTAACATGTCATTTTTCCTAACACTGCCAGCGTATTTCTGAAGAGGTGAATGCATATTAGATTTGAGCTTTAAAGAGCAGCGAAGCATTCATTTTGCTGTCCCAAAGGTGGACACATTTTTTGAAAGAGGCAACTTTTCAGATTAGTTATTTAAGACATTAGAAGGAAAGAAGAAATTGAAGTTGCTCAGTTGTGTCCGACTCTTTGTGACCCCATGGACTGTAGCCCACCATGCTCCTCCATCCATGGGGTTTTCAAGGCAAGAATACTGGAGTGGATTGCCATTTCCTTCTCCATGGGATCTTGCCAACCCAGGGATCAAACCCAGGTCTCCCACATTGCAGGCAGATACTTTAACCTCTGAACTGCCACCTAAAATTTATTTGGAATATCTTCCCAACCAAATCAAATCACTTTCAACTTTCTAAAATATATATAGTTCTTTACTTTGAATGATGAAGCAACTCAGGATGAATAATCAGTCGTTGAATAATTAGTCATTTATTTCTTGTGTGTCTGTGTGTGTAGCTCAGTGACATGAAGACTGATTTTCTCTTAGAATAAAATAAAAAAGGCTGCTAGATGAATAGTTTCTAGAATGATTATTGAGAACAGCTTGCAACCCAGGATTTATAGCTTGATTATAGTCTTCTCACAGACCTTTGGTGAAAAGCAGTCATCAATGTAGTCTTGCCTTGAGTTTGAATGACACTATTTGTTTATTCTTGTGTTCACTGAGAGAAGCATGTTAATAAAATCAATTCTTATATGTGTTAGTAGCTAATAAAATTTTTGATACATTAATAGGAATCTTGACAAAAGCCCAGAGGAGCTGGAATATTTTATGAAGATATTTTTTAGACAAGTAGGTTTTTAAAAACTAGCTAACATATCATATACATATGAAATATATGATTTAAATATATATTTACTTTGTAAAATATATTTTATATGTTTATAAACTGTTGAGGAGGTCCGAATTATTCCACTAATAAAAAGTAGACATTCATATGGTAGAATTTCCCCTTTTGAGACATATTTTTAAGGGGTTTCCCTGGTGGCTCAGATGGTAAAAAATCTGCCTGCAATGCAGGAGACATGGTTGGGAGATCCCCTGGAGAAGGGAATGGCTACCCACTCCAGTATTCTTGCCTGAAGAATTCGATGAACAGAGGAACGTGTTGTCTCAGGTAGACTACAGTCCATGGGGTTGCAAGGAGTTGGACATGACTGAGCGACTAACAGCAACAACTACAACACTCTTTCAGTATAATCTTCCCTTTTGAGACATATTTTCAAGGCATATGAATTATAAATTTGGCTAAAGATAGAGCTCTTTGCAGTTGATTATATAAATGACATGAATGTTCAGCAGGATTTGTAATTGCTCTAAATGTCTTATTTCTAAATGAAAATGAGTAAGCAAGTTTCTCTTTCTTTCTTTTTTTTTTTTTTTACTACAACCCTGGTAATATTATTGCTCTCTCAGCTAATTATAAGCCCAGTAGTAACTGTTTCTGACCCATAATTACTTTTAGTCTGAGCTTTATTTAAATGCATGGTATGACTGCACTGCTTTTGGTCAGAGAAATAGGGGTTGTTCTAATTTCTGCCCTTGTCACATTGCAGCAGTTCAGCTAGTTGTTATTCTATGTAGCTTCATAAACTCCTGGCATCTTTGTGAGCTGCTGGTACAATTGACTATATCTGTGTGACTGCCTTTATTATCTAAGTGACTTCCATTTTGTGTCCCAGTTTACAAACAGGGCAAGTATCATGGCACTAATTTTTAAAATAAAAACCTGAAGGAGCACAGCAGATAAAAATAACACATTGAAAACCCTTTTTTTTCATAAGAGTCAAGAGGCAATTTAAGATTTGTATGTCAGTTTCTGCCTTTCCAAGTCAGGTGACATTAAGTGTGCTTTAAAATGGTCATAATTGTCCTGTGGTTATCCAGATGTATTTTGGCAGAGCTGTAACTGGAATGGATTTTTTGAATATATGTTTCCTTCTCCCACTGACATGCTTCTGGATGATAAAATTTTTATTATACATGTTACTGTGTCCTAGATCATTAGTTTCCAGTACTCAGGAACTGTAAAAACTCATTAGTGTATTGGACTCTGGTGCCAGGTCAAATAGAATTTTGAGGTACTATTCTTGATCTTTCAGTTGCCTAGACTGATCATACCTTTACAACAAGAGAATCCATCCTGATTCAACCTGATGGAGTCATCTATCTATATGGGAACCTAGCTAAATGGATGTGGAAACAGACACGGATTTTCTTACCTGTAGCTGGAGCCCTGATCATCAATCTGACTCATAGTTACAGTGACAGCGCTTTCTACAACTGTTTTGTGACCTTGCCTGTAGACTATGATTCGAGTTTGAACAAATTCTCATATTTATATGCATGTTATAAATAATACCTAGGGTGCAACCACCTTGGTAAAACTTGGTATCATCTACTAAAGTTGAAGTGATGCGTATCTAGAGGTTCAGCAGTGCCATTCCCAGATGAATACCGGTCATATTTATGAATGCTGCTGTGCACTTAGGGACATGTGCAAGAAGTTCTTAGCTGCATTATTCACAGAAGCACAACCCCCCCCGCCCACTGCCACAAACAACCCATATGTCCATCAGCAGTAAAATGAATTATGTTTTGAGAGATTTGTGTAATGTAATAGTATACAGTGGTAAGGATGAAATTACATGCATACATAACATAGATGAATCACACAAATATAATGTTTGCTTGAAAGGAGCCAGACATAAAAGAATGCATAGTTGGTGATTTCATTTATGTAAAGTTCAAATATAGGCAAAACTGAACCAAAGTATGAAGAGATGCAAACTTAGATAAACTGTAAAGCAAAGCAAGAAAACAATAACCATAAAAGTAAGGATAGGAATAGCTTTTAGGCAAGGGTTGTGATTACGAAGAGGCCAGTGCAGAACATCCAGGAGTGCTGACAGTGTTCTTCATCTGGGTGGTGGTGTAAATGTATTCACTTTTTGATGATCCATTAAGCTGCCCAGTTATGTTTTATGCACAAAAAATGTGATTTATATTTCTCAAATTAAAATAAGCCAGAGTATAACTGCTTAACACTGGGACTGTCTGAAAATTAATATTTGGAAAGTACCTTGTACAGTTATATGGATAATATCATTTGCAGAAACTTCTGAACAAAAAGCTCTGATACTTTGGCCACTTGATGTGAAGTGCTGACTCATTAGAAAAGACGCTGATGCTGGGAAAGATTGAAGGCAGGAGGAGAAGGGGACAACAGAGGATGAGATGGTTGGAGGCATCACTGATTCAATGGATGTGAATTTGAGCAAGCTCCAGGAGATGGTGAAGGACAGGGAAGCCTGGCATGCTACAGTGCATGGGGTCACAAAGAATCGGGCATGACTAAGTGACTGAACAACAGCTGAATAGAGAGCAGAGGTGTCAGACCCAAGATTTAGTTTTTCACGCAAACTTAGAATGTGCTGTGTACTATTACCCTCTGTTTCCCACACACCATTACCAGGCATTGTTACCGCAGGACCATTAGTGATGCTCAGCAACTGATTGGTGCTGCAATGGGCCAGTCATGACTGTCAATGAGCAGCAGATAGTGGTCCTGCTCAACCATTGGTCAGTGCCTCAGCGTGTCCCTCCCCCAAGTGAGCAACTATCAGTGATGACCCTTAGTGGTCCTGCTCAGCCACTAGTTGATGCCACATTGGGCCCCTCCCCCAGGCTAACCAGCTGTCAGTGAGTGGCTGTTAGTGGGACCTTTCAGCCAATGGTCAGAGTGGAATGGTAGTACTCAGATGAAGAGTGAGCTAAGAGGTGGATCCTCACCTTCTCCCTGGGGCCATACAGCCTACCCAGCCTCTGGTCAGCAGGCAAGCTTGGGGCCCGGGGAACAGACTGGGGCTGTATCCAGAGCTCCAGAGCCCTTGCCAAGGCCGTCCACTGGCCTGGCCCAGGCCTTGAGGCAGTGGTGACCCTCTCCCCCATCCCCGTCTCTGAGACCTAATGGCAGTGGCCATCTGCATAGGATGCAATCTATGGGACCTTCCCCCTGATGTACAGCAGCCTGAGGAGCCTGCAGGGCCAGTGGGGTCCTGGGTCCCTGGGTCCCTCAGCGATGACAGCTGAGCAGGGTTTGCGGACCAGGCCCTCAAGGAGCCATTAATGAGATTTTCCGCCTCTTCTCCAGGAGCTGGATCTTCCAGGGTGACCTGGGACCTGGCCCTATCTTGTCAGATCAGAGAATAACATCATTTGGTGGAGGTTTACAGGAACATTGTTACTTGACTGTGTTGTTGCTGTTGTTTAGTTCCTAAGTTGTATCTGGACTCTTTGCAATGCCATGGACTGTAGCCTGCCAGGCTTCTCTGTCCATGGGATATCCAAGGCAAGAAAACTGGACTGCATTACCATTTCCTTCTCCAGGGGATCTTCTCAACCCCGTGATGGAACTTGCATCTCCGCAGTGGCAGGTGGATTCTTTATACTGAGTCACCAGGGAAGCCCATAACCTGATTATGATGTGACCTGACATGAAGGAGTTTGCAATAATTAACCCACCCTTCCCTCCCCTTTCCTAGAAAAGGGCTTGGCTAAGAGCTTTCAGAAAGTTTGGAATTTTTAAGGCATGAGCCACCCATCTCCCTGCAAAGCCCTCAATAGAGCTTTCTCTGTTTCAAACTCTGATGTTTTGGAATTTTTTGGCCTCACTGTGCATTTGGGACACAGACTGGCATTTTGTTAACTAACTTTCTTTCAGTATATACAGAGAAATGTTGATTGAGATTCTCATATTTTCAGTCCTACATTTCATTTTTCATCTGCATTAGACCCCCAGCGGAAGTGGAAAATTCTTAGAGATGGGAATATCAGACCACCTGACCTGCCTCTTGAGAATCCTGTATGCAGGTCAGGAAGCAACAGTTAGAATTGGACATGGAACAACAGACGGGTTCCAAATAGGAAAAGGAGTGCGTCAAGGCTATATATTGTCACCCTGCTTATTTAACTTATATGCAGAGTACATCATGAGAAACGCTGGGCTGGATGAAGCACAAGCTGGTAACAAGATTGCCAGGAGAAATATCAATAACAGATATGCAGATGACACCACCCTTATGGCAGAAAGTGAAGAACTAAAGAGTCTCTTGATGAAAGTGAAAGAGGACAGTGAAAAAGTTGACTTAAAACTCAACATTCAGAAAACTAAGATCATGACATCCGATCCCATCACTTCATGGCAAATAGATGGGGAAACAGTGGCTGNTAGCTTTGTTCATAGTGATGCTTCCTAAGGCCCACTTGACTTTGGACTCCAGGATGTCTGGCTCTAGGTTAGTGATCTTACCGTTATGGTTATCTGGGTCATGAAGATCTTTTTTGTATAGTTCTGTGTATTCTTGCCACCTCGTCTTAATATATTCTGCTTCTGTTAGGTCCATACCATTTCTGTCTTTTATTGTGCCCATCTTTGCACGAAATGTTCCCTCGGTATCTCTAAGTTTCATGAAGAGATCACTAGTCTTTCCCATTCTATTGTTTTCCTCTGTTTCTTTGCATTGATCATTGAGGAAGGTTTTATTTCTCCTTGCTATTTTTTGGAACTCTGCATTCAAAACTGTATACCTTTCCTTTCCTCCTTTGCCTCTAGCTTCTCTTCTCAGCTATTTGTAAGGCCTCCTCAGATGAGCATTTTGCCCTTTTGCATTTCTTTTTCTTGGGGATGGTCTTGATCACTGCCTCCTGTACAATGTCATGAACCTCCATCCATAGTTCTTTAGGCACTCTATCTATCAGATCTAATCCCTTGAACCTATTTGTCATTTCCACTGCATAATCGTTAAGGGATTTGGTTTAGGTCATACCTGAATAGTCTAGTGGTTTTCCCTACATTCTTCAATTTAAGTCTGAATTTGGCAATGAGGAGTTCTAAGGGTACCAAGCAGTCCCAAAGAGACCAATGAGAAGAGTTTGCAATCAAGTAAGTGAACCACTTAAACCTCTGTCTGCTGTTTGCATATCTTCTAGATTAACAGCTTTGAAACTTGTTGCTGCTGTTTAGGTGCTCAGTCATGTCCAACTCTTTGTGATCCCGTGAACTGCAACACACCAGGCTTCCCTGTCCTTCACCACCTCCCAGAGTTTGCTCAAACTCATGTTCATTGAGTCAGTGATTCCATCCAGCCATCTCATCCTCTGTCTTCCCCTTTTCTTCCTGCCTTCAGTCTTTTCCAGCATCAGGGTCTTTTCCAATGAGTTGGCTCTTTGCGTCAGGTGGCCAAAGTATTGGAGCTTCAGCTTCAGCATCATTCCTTCCAATGAATATTCAGGGTTGATTTCCTTTGGTGTAGACTGGTTTGATCTTGCTGTCCAAGGGACTCTCAAGAATTCTTCTCAAGAGATTCTGCCACGGTTCAAAGGCATCGGTTCTCTGGTGCTCAGCCTTTTTTATTGTCTAGCTCTCACATCATGAGAGATGTCAGCTTTGAAACACTTCTGACCATTATCTTTAGATATTTTGTATTATCACGATCTCATATAAACTTATTCATGTTAATATACACGATTATAATGAAAGTGTCATTACTTCATTGAATTATGTAAGAGGTATTTTTTGTTTAAATTTGATTCAATATCATTAAAAAAGCATTTGTGATGACCTCCAAGTGGTTTCATGAACTACTGAAGGCCAGGACTCATGGTTTGAAAATTACTATGCATGCATGCTGAGTCGTGTCTGACTCTTTGCAACTGCATGAACTCTAGTCTACCAAGATCCTCTGTCCATGGAATTTTCCAGGCAAGAATACTGGAGTGGATTGCCATTCCTCCTCCGGTGGATCTTCCCAACCCAGGGATTGAACCTGTGTCTCTTGGGTTTCTTGCATTGGTAGGTGGATTCTTTACCACTGAGCCATCTGGGAAGCCCACTGTACTAGACTCTATAAAGTTTTTAGGAGGTGGGAATTACCTGCCTTGGTCAATGCACCTGGTTGGCCCCCAGTGCAGGGAAGGTGTGTAATAAGCTATATGGCTGTAATCTTTGATACTAGTATGTTGTGTTTTTTTTGTATGTTTTGGAGGTAGATATGTTGGTTTGAGTCCCAGCTTTGTTACTATCAACTGTATGACCATGGGCAAGTGATTTCTCAGTCATGAGGCTCATTTTCTTCATTTGCAATGAGAAGGATGACAACGAAAATAATAACAGCTAGCATTTGCTGAAGGCTCACAACATACCAGGCTGGGTATAATGGGATAATGATTGGAATTTGACACTGGTGTTGTGGGGATCAAATGGGGTCCAGGTACTTGTACTTGCCACACGGGAGGAACTTAATCATTGCCGGGCCCTTTCTCTTTGCAGCTCCTCTGAGCCAGGACTCCCTACAAGGAGTTAGAAGTGTCCTGCTTGCTCTGCTGGGTGTTTGGCACTTAGAGCTGGGATGAAGCCAGTGCTTTGAAGAGCACGGTGAGAATGCACCACCAGCCGCATTCTCAGAGATGCATCTTCTAGGCTTCCTCCTGGCCCATTTGCAGCCCTTTGGTCTGCTCCGTGGCAGTTGGGTCCAGCTGGCCCTCATCCACATTCCAGCATTTCTGGGAAGGATGGTGGCAGTGTTGTCGAGGTCCAGGCCCACAGGACACAGGGCTCGTGTCCTCAGGCTACCTGTGGCATTTCCCTCCCAGGGCATTTTGATGTTCTCCTCCTCAGTTTCACCAATACATATGACCAGAGAGGAGAGAGGGCTGGGCAAAGTGCCACCATAAATACAAACCGCCAGGGATGGATGAACTGTGTGAATCAAGTCTGTTCTGATGAAGTTTTCTATGAAGGAAGATGCATTTATGCTTGCTTGAAATGAGGTTCTCAAATTTCCCAGTTGCATTGGTTCACCTCACTCATATTGACTCAGGAGAGTCTCAGTTTTAACATCTGAGAAGTCATATCTGTCTTAGGAAATACCTTGACAACAATATCAATTCTAATAACAATACTTTCTAGATGTGTCTCTTACCTTATCATTACATATAATAACTCCCACTCATTAAAATATAACATGTGCCACTTGCTGGATATAGGCTATTTCAAATCTTCCTGAGAACACCTGGAATAGTGAATTATCCTGACCACTGTGCAAATTAAAAACTTGATATTGAGGCATTAAGTAATTTCCTTCAAATCATCCAGCTCATAATGGTGTGACTTGAATCAGCGCCTAAGCCTGTCTGAATCCAAAGCCAGGTTCCCTGTGTCCCACATCACCTGTTCACAGACATGGCTCATTAATGATCATGGTGCACATTACATTTATTGACTGTTACTGTGGCTGTGGCTCTGTTGTAACTCCTTCACATGGTTTGCCAGTTATTCTTCCCAACAACTCCATGAAAAAGGTATCTTATTAACCCATTTTCCAGATGAGGACCCTGAAGAATATCTACGCTTACTGAGATCGGGTACTGCTGAAGTGGTGGATCTGGGATTTGAATCCAGGCACTCTGTGCTCCTCACCACTAACCTATGAGGCTTCATATTTATTTCTTCTGGATCTCACACAATATATGAAAGAGAGTGAACATCATCACTTTGCGAGTAAGGACACGAAGGGAACGTATTTGCCCAATATTATGGAGCAGTTGGGCTTCCCAGGTGGCACTGGTAATAAAGAACCTGCCTGCCAATGAAGGAGACATGAGAGATGCAGGTTCGATCCCTGGTCCAGGAGGATCCCCTGGAGGAGGGCATGGCAACCTACTGCAATATTCTCACCTGGAGAATCCCATGGACAGAGGAACCTGGTGGGCTACAGTCCATAGGGTCACATTGAATTGGACAGTACTGAAGCAACCTAGCAGGAGAAGGCAGTGGCATCCCACTCCAGTACTCTTGCCTGGAAAACCCCTGGATGGAGGAGCCTGGTAGGCTGCAGTCCATGGGGTCGCTGAGGGTCAGACACGACTGAGCGACTTCCCTTTCACTTTTCACTTTCATGCATTGGAGAAGGAAATGGCAACCCACTCCAGTGTTCTTGCCTGTAGAATGCCAGGGACGGGGGAGCCTGGTGGGCTGCCATCTGTGGGTCGCACAGAGTCGGACACGACTGAAGCGACTTAGCACACACACATGGAGTAGTTAATTCGAAGGGAGATCTGATTCTGGGTCTTCTAGTTGCTGGTTCAGTGTTTACTATACTAGGTGAGGGTATTTCTATCCACGTCACTGAGGCAAGCAAATGTTCCTTACTCACCCTATGCTATACACCTGGGTATGCTGCACAGGTGTACCTTGGTAAGCATCAGGACTTGAGTAGGTGAAGGAGCTTGGGCTCAGATGGAAGAGTCCCTTCCTTCTGGTATACTTTCCCAGTTCCTGTCATCTGACTGTTACAGCCTGGCTTCAGCAAATCCCGTCTTTCCTCTTGCCTCTGTTCAGTCCATCATTGTTCCTCCAGGGCTTCCTGCATTCAGGGCATCTTTGCAATGTGGCAATGACCTGATTCTGACTTTTCTGGTTCATTGGGGATCTTATCTTGAATTCTTGCTGGCCATAATCTAAGAGGATTAACCTTGAAGAAATCTTAACCAGCACTTTTCAAAATTCCCACTTTCTACTTTATACACATAAAAGCATGAAGCACATGAGTGAATGCTTGGTTATAGCCTCTTCCCTGAAGTTCTCTAATCTGTTTATGAACAATTTTGTTTTCCCAACAAAACTGTCCATGGCAGCAGGTAGGATTCTACCTACTACTATGGTTCCTCCAAAAAGAATACTGCAAGGCTAGATTCATGATAAGTAAGAATAGAGACGAAAAGAGAAGTAAGAGATGAAAATTCTGTATCACATGTCCTGCATGAGCTATGTATTTTCATATATATCATCTCATTTAATTCTGACATCTCCACGAAATAGAAACAGTCATAATTATGTTTAGAATGGAGAAAACTAAAAGTTCAGAGGGATAAATAAATTTAGCTCAAAGTGCTTTCATCATGAAATCACTGTTTCTAAAAGTGCACATGCACATATGTGTGTGTGTATACATACAGGAGTGTGTGTCACACAAATACTTTTCCTTGAGCTTTTACTGGAATAATGTTTTTTGATCTCATGATTCTGCATAAGGCTTAGACAGTGGCTTTTTGTAATTATGTTGTACATACTTGTTCACAGGGTGAATGTATTTCCCATATTGATAACAGTCCAATTTCAGATAATTTTATTCATTTCAGATACATATACCTGAAAGTGATATATCTGAATTGACTGTAAGACATTAATTTAAGGAAATTCATAAATTAATCAAATTCCCTGTTGAACTGTTTATCTTAGTATTGGACTCAGAAAACAAGGCCCATGTATCTAGGCACACACACATGAATATATTAAATGCTATGAGTCTGTCACATGTTTACATGTAGCTAGTCAATATTTCTGCTTTATTGACTATGCCAAAGCCTTTGACTGTGTGGATCACAATAAACTGTGGAAAATTCTTCAAGAGATGAGAATACCAGACAATTTGACCTGCCTCTTGAGAAACCTGTATGCAGGTCAGGAAGCAACAGTTAGAACTGGACATGGAACAACAGACTGGTTCCAAGTAGGAAAAGGAGTACATCAGGGCTGTATATTGTCACCTTGCTTATTTAACTTCTATGCAGAGTACATCATGAGAAATGCTGGGCTGGAAGAAACACAAGTTGAAATCAAGATTGCTGGGAAAAATATCAATAACCTCAGATATGCAGATGACACCACCCTTATGGCAGAAAGTGAAGAAGAACTAAAGAGCCTCTTGATGAAAGNAAAGGAATATGTCAATGCTGTATATTGTCACCCTGCTTATTTAACTTATATGCAGAGTGCAACAGGAGAAACACTGAGCTGGAGGAAGTACAAGCTGGAATCAAGATTGCTGGGAGAAATATCAATAACCTCAGATATGCAGATGACACCACCCTTATGGCAGAAAGTGAAGAAGAACTAAAGAGCCTCTTGATGAAAGTGAAAGAGGAGAGTGAAAAAGTTGGCTTAAAGCTCAACATTCAGAAAACGAAGATCATGGCATCCAGTCCCATCACTTCATGGGAAATAGATAGGGAAACAGTGGAAACAGTGTCAGACTTTATTTTTGGGGGGCTCCAGAATCACTGTAGATGGTGACTGCAGCCATGAAATTAAAAGACGCTTGCTCCTTGGAAGGAAAGTTATGACCAGCATATTAGACATATATTAAACAGCAGCATATTAAAAAGACAGCATATTAAAAAGCAGAGACATTACTTTGCCAACAAAGGTCCATCCAGTCAAGGCTATGGTTTTTCCAGTGGTCATGTATAGATGTGAGAGTTGGACTATATAGAAAGCTGAGAGCCAAAGAATTAATGCTTTTGAACTGTAGTGTTGGAGAAGACTCTTGAGAGTCCCTTGGAGTGCAAGGAGATCAAACCAGTCCATCCTAAAGGAGATCAGTTCTGGGTATTCATTTGAGGGACTGATGTTGAAGCTGATACTTTGGCCACCTGATGTGGAGAGCTGACTCATTTGAAAAGACCCTGATGCTGGGAGGGGTAGAAGGCAGGAGGAGAAGGGGACGACAGATGATGAGATGGTTGGATGGCATCACCGACTCAATGGACATGTATTGGGTGGACGCTGGGAGTTGGTGATGGACAGGGAGGCCTGGCACGCTGCGATTCATGGGGTCGCAAAGAGTCGGTCATGACTGAGCGACTGAACTGCACTGAACTGTATATGAAAGATACTTGAATCTTGTTCTAAATTGATAACATGAGTAGATGAGGGACAGAGACTTCCAAGAAATTTGGCTTTTGTGTTTTTACAAAGTTAGAGGATTATATGGGCTTCATCTGCTTTATTTTTTTCCTTTAAATAAAATTGTAGGAATTGTTCAGTTGATTTCATTGATTTGAGAAACTTTTTTTTTTTGGATGTAGTCTAGAATAACAATTGTCAAGCTCCTTTAGAGCTATGAAATTTGAGGTTAGTATGTGACTATGTCAGAAAAATCACAAAGCAATAAGCTGGAAAGAGAACTAAGCAACTTTCAAGACACACCATTTATAAAACTTTAAATTGCTGTAAACTCAGCAAGAACATTTACCATCATCTGTGGACTTTGAAATCAGCAAACTTTTTTTTTCTTATTTAACTTTGCCTGTGGTACTTCATTTTGGTAAATTATTTTGTCATTTCTATCCATTTCTAGGTTTTTCCTCTTGTAATAGTTGAGTTATATCTCAGAGGATATCATTGGTGGTGGGAAGGTAGTGATTGTTTTTCATGTCAGTTGATAAACTAGTTTGGATGATTTTAGTGAAAGTTAAAGTTGATTGTATTCATCTGAAAAGGAAAAAATTTTGACAATTAAAACATACAAATTGTGAGTGCTAAATTTAGCTGTTGCAGCTATAATGTATTGATTGGAACTGTTTCACGAATCCTTCTCAGGAGCAATCCAAGTGCTATCTACTGCTCAGAAAGAAAATACGCTCTGTATTTGGCATCGCAGTGTGCTGATTGCCATAGCTTGCCCAAGGCTAAACTTGCCGTAATGAAAACTTCTGGACTGAAACACGGTGATGGCATTCAGGTGATTTGCCTCCTAAGTTGTTTCTGCACTATGTGAACCCCAAGCAAACAGCTCTCAGTTTGAAAACCTCAGAGAGTTCTGTCACTAGGCGTTACTGAGTTCCCTTGTGTCAGTTCTTTGAAGAATACGTTACCTGAAGTCTTGCAGTGAGCAGTGGAATCTAGATCTTACGTAGCTGAAGGCAGTGGATTAAAATGGTTTACATCTTCTGACTTTGTCCAGATCACTGTATGAAGCTCACTTTGATAGATGCCTTTCTGTGAGGGTGTTATTATTTTTAAAGACTCATAATGGATTCTTTGTAGAAGGCAATGGCACCCGACTCCAGTACTCTTGCCTGGAAAACCCCATGGATGGAGGAGCCTGGTAGGCTGCAGTCCATGGGGTCACTAAGAGTCGGACACGGCTGAGCGACTTCACTTTCACTTTTCACTTTCATGCATTGGAGAAGGAAATGGCAACCCACCCCAGTGTTCTTGCCTGGAGAATCCCAGGGACGGGGGAGCCTGCTGGGCTGCCATCTATGGGGTCACACAGAGTTGGACATGACTGAAGCGACTTAGCAGCAGCAGTGGATTCTTTGCCCTATGTATCCTTTGCTGTTTGTTGTTTAGTCGCTAAGTTGTGTCTGACTCTTTTGACCCTTGGACTGCAGCCCACTAGTCTCCTCTGTCTATGGGATTCTCCAGGCAAGAATACTGGAGTGGGTTGACATTTCCTTCTCGAGGGAATCTTCCTGACCCAGGGATCGAACCTGCGTCTCCTTGGCAAGCCGATTCTTTACTGCTGAGCCACCTGCCTTCTATAACAGTGCTAAGTCAGGGATCTTAGACTTACCATATCATGCAAGTTTCTTAGTATGGTTCTGGGGGAAAATTTGAGGAACATTTAGAAACATGACTAAACCCATCTTATAAATGCTGTATCCTTGGGAAATCCGTTGTGGATTAGTTTGAGGAAGTGCCCATGTGTATCTGCATGGGAGACTGCATAGATCTCTTCCACATATTTCAAGGTTTGTCTACAGCTATCTCTTTTTAAATTCATGGGAATAGCAATGTGTTTGTGTGCCTCTTAAAGAAACTGGTTGTTGTGGAGATAGGCAAAAACTAGAAAGAGAGTAGGAAAGGAAAAGAAAAAGAGATGGAGGGAGTGGAAAACTGGAGATTGAAAGGATGAAAAGTGAGTAATAAAAGTCATCCTGTGATTATGACCTGTGCTCTTAAGGGCAATCCAGTAGCAAAGTTGGCTCTTCTTTTGCTCAGAGAGGAGGAGCATTTTTCATTTGCCAGCCTTCACTGTGTTTCCTACGTGTCTTGGGATCGCACATCAGATGAGTAGGAGGAATTCTTCTGTCACTACCAGTGAAATTGTTGTCATCACTTAGCATCGCTACTGTGAACCAACCTTTGGAAGAGTTAAATTTGAAAGCAGTATGTGGAATTTCAGCCCTCACATTATTACTTTTTCTTGTACAAAATGAGGGGAACCCAAGACCATTTTTTTTGAGGGAGAACATGATTCAGCCTCTTCAAGGACAAAGTTTTTAAATGGCCTTGTTGATCAAATAAATCTGATCCCTCAGATAATATCCTTGAATAAATAAAAGAACCATTTTCCCTAGTCATAAAAGTATATCACTTAGGACCCTGAAAAATACTGCTGATAGTACTACTATTTTAAAGCAGGAAATTTGGAAAATTAAAAAAAAAAAGTCATCTATCAGCAGTGAGCACTCAGGAGCAGTTATCAGAGTCCTAAGTGAGCCTTTATTTTCCTGATCTTTGGGGCAATGGATAACTGGAAACCCTGAAGTTTTGTGGCTGCTTTCTGGGGTCATATTTTGAGTAATACCTATTAGTTGCTATATTTTAGCTTGTGCTCCTATGTACCAGTAATATTTAAATAGCTTTAATGACTGCATTTAAATCTATTTTATTCCAGATTAAGGCACATAGGTAGTAATTCTTTAACCAGAAGATTACAGAGAATTACCTGATGATTTCACTGTTGTACCTCTCCACGTACTACCATGGATCTTATACAGGGCTAATTCTTGACCATACTGGCTAATATAATTAGGAAACATGTTGAAACGTATGCACATTTGCTGCACTGTGGTTTACAAGTATTTTTCATTCAGTATAGTAATATTAGTCCTGTTTTTGGTGAAATTGCACTTGGTTTTCCTTACCTAATTATTTATGCTTATGTTTCTAATAGGATGTAGATTCTAGATCCCTCAGTTGTAGACATTACTCATAGTTAGAGCACATATGTGGGTACAGGTGTGGGATGGGCTTATTGGGGGCTTGGGAGAATGGAAGCTTATTTTCTTATATCACTTTTTTGAAAAAAATTCTGATCCAAGTTTGTGATAATTTTACTCAGGAAAGAAAAACTATAGCATGTTTCTAAGTACTAATGTTCAGAAAGGTCAGGAAAATATGGTTATACCTTTTACATTATTTTTGCAGTGAATTTGTTATTTGAATGTTCTTCAGTTATTAGCATTTTTAGCCCATTAGCAGTGATAGCACAGTCCTAAATAATTATAACAGACTTTGTAAAAACCAGACTTCTTGACCTAAAGGTCCCCTTGTCCCAATACTTTCTGAACTCTTCAGACAAATGATAGCATATAGAAATGTTTATTTTGCCAAGGATGCTCTTCCTTTCTGTCTGGCACTTTCATCTCCAAATGATGTTAATTTTTAAGAAGTAGTTTATTTTCCAGTTAACCTTCATATACTGTTTTGTGAACTGTACTGTAATAGTTACTTAGTAAATATATGCTTAATAAATATTTGGCACTGATATTCAACCAAATATTTGTTGCATTAAAAAATCATGTTAATGTTTCCATTTCCATTACATAATACTAGTAAAACAATAATTCTAGTCAGTAGGTGTGACTGCTAGATATTCTTTGCAAATTCTGTGGTTGGGCATAACTTCAACTAACTCAGGGTTCTCAGCCTGCCTGGCTATAGGACTCGTCTGGAAAGCTTATAATACTTACAGACTCCAAGGATCCACCCCAGACCTGTTAGTCACAATCTCTGGGTAATTTGGAACATCAGATAAATCAAAGAAACCTGAAATTAGGGAGTCTGAACTAGGAAGTTGGCCAGTGTATATCTATATATTGGTATTTACGGGTCTGGATTGAGTTAGTAGCATTCATTTATTTCTAATGCTGGTCAGCTAAAATATCAGAAGAGAAAATTGCTCTAATACATTCTTTAAATTTCAGCTTCTATGAGACTTCATTGAAGCAATTTTTAAATTGTCATAATTGATAAAGATAAAATTATTACTCCCATATGTGAAATACTCTTCTAATGTTTTTCATATGTTTATTAATCGTTAGTACAGAGAGGTGAAATAATTTGCTCAGGGCCAAATAAGTACCAAGCGGGAAAACTTGATTTTGAACCTAAAAAGTTGGATTTCAGAATTTTTACAATTAACCCCTAGAATTTATTGCCTGTAGCCACCAAATACTAATGTGTTAGGCACTAATATACTAAGCACTTAATATACTTTTAAAGTCACTTACCAATCCTATAAAGTAGATTTAAGAAAGGGAAGTTTAGAGAGATTAAGTAATTTGCCCAGAGTTAGCCTGCTAGTAAGTGGTAGAACCAGTGTGGTTTGAAGCTTGGTTGGCTCAATTCCAAAACTCTGTGCTTTTAACTACTACACTATATGCAAGAATGACAGGCTTGAATATGCTGTTTTGTTATGTCTTCAGTATGCTGTACAAATAATGGTAGTTACTCGGGGCTTTTGGGATGGTAATTGTGTAATACTTCAATGTCTACATTAAGTAATGCTTTTACTTAATATTGGCAATATAAAGGGTCAACACTGAATTTTAGAAGAAAATCTGTGATATATTATAGAGTTCCTTGTCCCAAAAATAGTTTTAAAGAATAATTTGGTTCCTCTGTTATGAGCTTGAAAGTAGAGCGCTGGATTAACATACTTTTCTTAAATAGTAGACAGGACTGAGACAACTGAACACACAGAGACCCTTAACGCTGTATGTTTTAATGCTGTGCCTGCGCGTGTAGTCCTGCCTTACTCTTTCCGACCCCATGGACTCAGGGGGTCTGTGTCCATGGAATTTTTCAGGCAGGAATGCCGGAGTGGGTTGCCGTTCCCTTCTCTAGGGGATCTTCCCGACCCAGGCATTGAACCTGTGTGTCTTGTGTCTCCTGCATTGGCCGGCAGATTCTTTATCACTAGTGTCACCTAGGAAGCTGTTTTAATGTTAAAGGATACAATAGTTGGTGGAAAATTATGTATTTGTGGACACTGGGAAGATGTTACACTTAATTTCCTTCATTTGATCATTAAATATTTTACACATGTGCATTTTGTGATTACTAAATGTTTTTCTCTAATTTGAAATAATTTATAAATGGAAGTATTTATCAAAGATTTAATAAATCTTTAAATTATTAGGACAAGGAGGTCTGGCATGCTGTAGTCTATGGGGTAGCAAAGAGTCAGATACGACTGAGCAACTGAACAACAACAACAACTGCTTCTCTTTTCCCCTCTTTTTTGTCGCAAAATGAAGGTGAAGCATTAATTGGTTTTAATGGCTCCTACTGCCATCTCTCTGTCTAGGACTTGTAGGGAAAGGGGGAAAATTGAAGAACTTGTAAAATTTGTATGGGGAGGTGAGAAAGCTTAATGTGCTTGTGAACCAGCACACTTCTTCTAGGTAGTACTATTGCAGTATAATAAACATTGAAATCCAATTTTTACTTTTAGCCCTCACCCTTTAAATGTAATAGTTAACATTCAAAGAGGAATTTTCTAAAGGAGCATGATAGCTAAACTCCTATACCTGGAAAATATCAGTGCCTGATAAACTAGGATATAAGACTGTCTTGTTTAAACATGCTTATAAAACCAGAGAATAGACCTTTTTTTCCAGAGCAAGGGGATGCTAATTTGGGTTTACAACCAGAATGGAGTAGTCTGGGTTGTGCAATTTGCTGTTGCACTTCAGCAGAAGACTATAGCTGCCTGAGCCATGTATCTGGCTGTTTATACTCTTTCTTTCCCAATAAAAATGATTCCCACCATCAGGGGCTAATTCATCCAAAATACTCTGCCAGTAACTCTGTGACTTTGGTTTAACAAGTAACTATCTAGATACTTGTTCTTATATGGCAAAACAATTTTATTAGGGTTTTAGAATACATAAAGAAGACTTTTATTGTTTTAAAGCTTAAGACAGCAAATCTTTAAAAATTTTGTTACTCCTTCCACCTTTTAGCAGGCCAAAATATACAAATAGTTCATATAGCTAAATATTAAGAAAGCAAACAACCTAATCAAAAAATGGGCAGAAGGTCTAAATAGACATTTTAACTTTTACCAATGGTTGAAGAATAAGATAATGAGCCCCATCCTGTGTTAGAAAGAAAAGTATGCTTTTGTTAGCATTAGCTTCTGTAAAATCAGTACACATTCAGAGAGAAAATAGAAATTGCAGAGAAAACTGTTGATTTTGCTTCCCCACTTTCTACGTTTTGTCATCTTCTCTAATCATGATGGTGTAATCACTCACCTAGAGCCAGACATCCTGGAATGTGAAGGCAAGTGGGCCTTTGGAAGCATCACTACAAGCAAAACTAGTAGAGGTGATGGAATTCCAGTTGAGCTATTTCAAATCCTAAAAGATGATGCCTTAAAAGTGCTGCATTCAATATGCCAGCAAATTTGGAAAACTCAGCATTGGACACAGGACGGGAAAAGCTCAGTTTTCATTCCAATCCGAAAGAAAGACAATGTGGAAAGAATGCTCAAACTACCGCACAATTGCACTCATCTCACACGCTAGCAAAGTAATGCTCAAAATTCTCCAAGCCAGGCTTCAACAGTACGTGAACCATGAACTTCCAGATGTTCAAACTGGATTAAGAAAAGGCAGAGGAACCAGAGATCAAATTGACAACATCTGTTGATCATAGAAAAAGCAAGAGAGTTTCAGAAAAACATCTATTTCTGCCTTATTGACTATGCCAAAGCCTTTGACTGTGTGGATCACAATAAACTGTGGAAAATTCTTCAAGAGATGGGAATACCAGACTACCTGACCTGCCTCTTGAGAAATCTGTATGCAGGTCAGGAAGCAACAGTTAGAACTGGACATGGAAAAACAAACTGGTTTAAAATTGTGAAAGGAGTACATCAAGGCTGTATATGCAGAGTACATCATGAGAAATGCCAGACTGGATGAAGCACAAGCTGTAACCAAAATCACCAGATGAAATATCAATAACCTCAGATATGCAGATGACACCACCTTTATGGCAGAAAGCTAAGAAGAACTAAAGAGCCTCATAATGAAAGTGAAAGAGGAGAGTGAAAATGTTGGCTTAAAACTCAACTTTCAGAAAACTAAGATCATGGCATCTGGTCCCATCAGTTCATGGCAAATAGATGGGGAAACAATGGAAACAGTGACAGACTTTATTTTGGGGGGCTCCAAAATCACCACAGATGGTGCCTGCAGACATGAAATTAAAAGACGCTTGCTCCTTGCAAGAAAAGCTATTACCAATCTAGACAGCATATTTAAAAGCAGAGATATTACTTTGCCGACAAAGGTCTGTCTAGTCAAAGCTATGGCTTTTCTAGTAGTCATGTATGGATGTGAGTTGGACTCTAAAGAAATCTAAGTGCCAAAGAATTAATGCTTTTGAACTGTGGTGTTGGAGAAGACTCTTGAAAGTCCCTTGGACTGCAAGGAGATCCAACCAGTCCATCCTAAAGGAGAACAGTCCTGAATGTTCATTGGAAGGACTGATGCTGAAGCTGAAACTCCAAACTCTGGCCACCTGATGTGAAGAATGGACTGATTGGGAAAGACCCTGATGCTGGGAAAGACTGAAGGCAGAAGGAGAAGGGGATGACAGAGGATCAGATTGTTGGATGGCATCACNAGGACTGATGCTGAAGCTGAAACTCCAAACTCTGGCCACCTGATGTGAAGAATGGACTGATTGGGAAAGACCCTGATGCTGGGAAAGACTGAAGGCAGAAGGAGAAGGGGATGACAGAGGATCAGATTGTTGGATGGCATCACTGACTCGATGGATATGCATTTGGGTAAACTCCAGGAGTTAGTGATGGACAGGGAGGCCTGGTATGCTGCAGTCCATGGGGTCGCAAATAGCTGGACATGACTGAGCGACTGAACTGAACTTCCAATGCTGCTTCTAATATTAGACACTGAGAAAGTATTTCTTCCATCATCAAAGGTGAAAATAAAATGTACTGATTATTTACTAAGAGCCAGGTATAAGTTGAGTGCCTAAGTTGAAATATATATTCTTTACAATTAGGAAGCACTATTATTATCCTCTTTTAAACGTAAGGTGAAACTGAGTCTTAGAAAGGATGTGTAAATTTCACACGGCCAAATCCCAAGTAGGTTTTAGAAACTGGATGCAAATCTAGATTTCTCTAATTAAAAGACAATGCTCTTTATCATAATCTTTAATATCAGTTGTACATAGGATTTAATAGTGTGTTCTTGTACTTTAGTTTTACACATTTGGAGTCAGCATATTCCAGTGAAGAGAGCAATGTAGAAAAGAAAGATCAAGAGTTAAGATCCTTGCAGCTGCATTTGGAATCAAGCGGGTTTTTTTGAATTCTAATTCTGCCATTTATATCGTGTGGTGTTAGGTGAGTTGTAGAATCTGTTTGAACTTAACTTTCTTTTGTGAATTGGAAAGCAAACGAGATAATTTATGTGGAATACTTCGTGGATGGTCTGAGTAGTTATCATGAAGTTAGTGTCGATACTCTTGTGTTTGTAGAATGGTTTACAGTTTGCAAAGAGCTTTCAGAAAGGTTGTTTCAGATGATACTTAGTGATACACCCCTTTGAAGCTCAATCATTCTTTTATTCCTTTATCAAAGAAATATATTTTTGAGGGTCTATTAAGTGCCAGGCATTGTTCTATATGTTGGGGTAAGTTAGCAGTGAGGCAGCAGGAGAAAATAAATTCCTTGCTTTCATGGAATTTGCATTTTAATGGGGAATATGGATAATAACACATACATAAAATATTCAGTATATTTGTGGCCCCATGGACTCTAGCCCACCAGGCTTCTCTGTCAATAGGGATTCTCCAGGCAAGAATACTGGAATATGTCTTTCTCCAGGGGCTCTTCCCAACCCAGGGATGAAACCCAGGTCTCCCGCATTGCAGGTAGATTCTTTACTATCTGAGCCACCAGGGAACTCCCTATATTACATAATAGTAACAAGAATAAGGGTAACATTCAGCTCCTATATGTTGAATACTGTAAGCCATGCTTTCTTCAGTAGTTAGAAGCATATTTTGATTCATAGATGTGCTTTTCCATTATGGACTACTTAAACACTGTGAACAGGTTATAGTTCAACTGCAAATTTTTTTTTTCCAAATTTTGTTTTGTTTAAAACAATGAAGGGATTGATTTTTCTATTTATTTATTATATATTATTAAAATTTATGAAAGTTATTTTAGGTAGCTCTAAGATTTTGTGACATATTGGCTAAAATTATGAAATTAAATGTAGATCTCTAATATCTGTCTCTACCTGTCTCTATTTCATAAATGTGATAAATATACTCTGAATAAGGCATTTCAGTAGTTCAAAGATTATTTTCAAAATAATTATTTAAAAACCATTAAATCTTGGCATCTCTCTCTCTCTCTCTTTTTTTTTTTTGTAAATAAGTTAGTAGTACTCATGGGTTTTATGCCTCAAAATCAGCTCCAAGCTTGGTGAAAATTCTCAGTAATCTGGCACTTCCCTCCTGGGTCTTAGAAGACACAAAAGAATCATGAGAAGGTGTTATAGTGAACTCAGACATAAAGATTTGTCTGCCAACTCTGAGTTTAAGTTTATTGAAAGCTGCAAGAAAGACACGTGTTATTCTCAGAATAGTTTCCAGCCATTATTAACCACTGAAAGTCATCATTCAGCATCTGTAAACCTTGGGACACGAATCCACATTTGCAGCATTGAGATGGTTTGAGATTTAATCCTAAAAAAGTCTTCTAATTGTTACCCTAGTAAAAGGAAATAATTTTTTAATGGAATCAGAACTCAGTTTTAAAGTTATTGAACACTTCTTCTATTTAAAGAGAGTGGTTAAGAGCTCAAGCTTCTGGAGCAGACAGGATCTCACTTCTACCACTTGCTAACTATGTAACTTTAGGAAAGACTCTGTTACAGCTCCAGCATTTGCCTGTGTCTTTCCCCTCTCTCTTCTCACTATCACCATTCGGTTCCATATTACTCATTCTCCACAGAGTGACTAGTAACTTTATCACAACTGAAATCTGATAGTCTGATCCCCACGCCTCTGTCTTCCTCCTCCTCTACCGAGACCCCTGTTATGAATCTTCCCGGGACTCCTCTTACACTCGAATGAGGTCCAAACTTTCTGCCATGGTCTCTGCCTACCAGACCCTTCAGGGACTCAACCAGGTCTACGTCACTGCTCTCACCTCTGCTTGCTCACTAAACCTAAGCCCCCTGACATTTTTTTCAATCCCTAAATTCACTAAACTACTCCGAACACGACCTCATTCTTCGTGTGGCTGACTCTTTATCCCTAAGGTCTTATCCCTTACCACCCAATCTAAACAGGTTTTTCTATAATACTCATTCAGGCACCATGTTTCCTCTTTCATGGCATGTATAAAGTCATGTCATGATTTTTTGTTTTATATTCATTTGGTTCTTGATTAATACCTGAATTCCTGCCTCCCCCAGTTATAATCCCCATGTCTTTTTAGTTCATTGCTGTATACTCAGACCCAGGCACAATAAATCAATATTAAGGTTGAATGACTAAAATATATAATTCTATAAACTTTCAAAGCATTAATTTTCTCATCTGATAAATACAATGTAGTGCCTTCTTCTGCTCTCCTTTTCTGTTTTGTCTCTTTCCATCTGAGAGTTTGACCTCCTCTCTGGCCCAGCTCCTAACGGCTTCCTCTGAGCCCATTGCAGCCCTTTACTTTTGGATTCCAACTTCCCATGCTACCTGTTAAGTTACTGTGTGCAGTAAACAAGATTAAACTATTTAAAATAGCACTGGGCTTGACCAAATCTCAACACAGGGCAGTGTCTACAGCAATGGCATGGTCACCAAACATTCATTAAGAACACTGTATGTGTGAGACATTGCTAATGTTTGTAAAACATATTTTTAAAAGATAGCTTTGTTAGACTTTTCTTTTACCTTATCTTTACTGTTTTATTACTATTAGCATTGGTCTTCACATCTCAGAAATTAAAATGTAGAATTGCAGCAGTGATTCCACGCTTTTAAATGGAACTTTGATATACATGAGCCTCAGCTTTGTAATGCCATACTTATTAGAGCCATGATGTACACTCAGAAGGGTAATTGCTTTGGATAGTCATTTCCTAGACTGCACTCCCCACCCCCTCAACCAGCTGGCATTGAGAGAGAAGCCCAGCTTTTTTGTGTGCACACAATGAGTCTCTAAAATCCCATTATCCCCAACCTCCACATGCTTCCTTTTGAAGTCTCTTAAAAATTAAAAAACAAAAACACCTTTCAAGACAGTCCTAAAATAAATTTCTAATCTCATTTCACCCATATAGTATAAAAATGAGATGATGGGTAGGACGTGGGAGGGCTTTAGAATGTGATTTGCTTACCCCTGGAATTCTATGATATTTGTGGGAAAGCCTGGTAAAGTTTGCATGGATGGGTAGACATACTTCTTCAAAAATACTCTGAGATAAAGTTAGAAATCTATTTTAATGTCCAGAGAATAGAGAAATGCTAATTTGGTTATTCCAGTTCTTTTTCTTTCGTCTGTTCAGAATGTCTCTAGTAGTTTCCACGGACTTCTCAAGACCAGCTTCCTTTAAACTCTGATCTTCTGTTAGAATCCTCCTCTGCTCTCCTTTTCTGCTTTGTGTCTCTTTCCACCTGAGGGTTTGACCTCCTCTCTGGCCCAGTCCTAACTGCTTCCTCTGAGCNGAAAGTGAAGTCACTCAGTCGTGTCCGACTCCTAGCGACCCCATGGACTACAGCCTACCAGGCTCCTCCATCCATGGGATGTTCCAGGCAAGAGTACTGGAGTCGGGTGCCATTGCTTTCTCCGAGTTTTAATTCCAACCCTATGCTAAATTAAGATTTGCTAATCATGCTAAGAAGGAGAAAGGAATAGAATTTTCAATGCCACTACTGTTTTCATGGACAGGTGAGCTAATCTTAAAGAAAATTCGTTGGTGGATTGGTTCCCTTTTCACACCCACTTTTCAGGTGCTTTAAAGCATGTGGGTCTCTTTAGATTCCTCCTGAAAACTGTCATGTTTGCATATAGCTATAAAATATGCTTTACTCAGGAAATGTGGTGAGTAAAACTGACTTTTTTTTACTAGTTCCTTTGGCACAGAGGAATACTTTAATAAACAGACCTCACTGAAAGATAGAGCAATGTTGTTTTTAATAGGGAATGAGAGTGTAGGTATAGTGATTTCATGCAGTTACAAGTGCCTGCATCCAAAAACAGTTTTGATTTTTGTCAAACATTCAGCAGGGGAGTGATTTTTTCCCTCATATTTTAATTTTTTTGTAGCTTCCCCCATTTTATTCTTGTTAACTATATAGTGTATATTCAGAATTTTTTCCTACATTTTTCTTTGTTAGTACCTGATCAATAAAAATTGTGAACATTCAGAATAGATGCATATGTTTCTATTATATAATTAATGTCCTTGAGGTGGAGATTTGTATTATTCATTGAAAGTATATATATATATATATATATATGTATATACATTTCAACAAGGTAGTTGTATTTCATAGCGAGCTTAGGTAAAAGAATAAACTTTTACCCTTTCAATGTTTTCTTTACTTGCTAGTGTAAAACGTATTTCTGATTTATCCCAGGTAAAATAATCAAAACACATGTATTCAGTTCAGTTCAGTTCAGTCAGTCATGTCCAACTCTTTGCGACTCCCACGGACTGCAGCATGCCAGGCTTTCCTATCCATCACCAACTCCTGGAGCTTGCTCAAACTCATGTCCTTCGAGTCGGTGATGCCATCCATCTCATCCGCTGTCGTCCCCTTTTCCTCCTACCTTCAATCTTTTCCAGCACTGGAGAAGGGAATGGCAAACCACTTCAGTATTCTTGCCTTGAGAACCCCATGAACAGTATAAAAAGGCAAAAAATGCATATATATATATATATAGAACACATAAATTTTTCTGTGCTCATGAAAGGTATACTAACTAGAAAACAGTTCTTGGCTTTTGGTTTTTTATAAAGTCACAGGTTTATAGGGACTTTATGGAACCATTCAGCCTTGCCCTGACTTCTGACAGAACTGTAGACTACTCAAAACCCCTTATAGCAAAATCAAACTTCCTTCAGATAATGTTCATTATATTCAATGTTAATCACATTTTCTTTGCTAGGTTATTCCTAGAAAACAGCTACCCTTCTTAACAGTAAGTCAAAGGAGAAAGTATTGAGATACATTTGAAGATGGCAAATGGATACTGAATGAGGCTTTATGGGCAGCTGGAGATAATTCTTAGCAGAGTAGCAGGAGCAGCGCTATCTGGCAAACCGCTAGGAACCCATGGTTCCCTGTGCTTGACCATCATGGTATGTCTTATGTGTTGTTGACCATTGCACCGTTTCCAAGCACTTCGTCTCATTTAGTCCTTACAACAACCCTGAGAGGTGGGTAGTATTAACAGTCCCAGTATATAGACAGTATAGACAAGGGTACTAAGCTAAGGAGAGGAAGTGGTTTGTTTTTACTTACCCAGTAAGTGGCAGATCTGAGATTTTTGTATCCTCTGATGCCAACTCATATTACCAAAAACCTATTTAAAAAAATAACATTTTTCAAAAACTACCTTAAAGTATCAGCCAGGACAACAGCAGCTGTGTACAAAGACTGAAAGGTTACAAAAGCACTTCTGAAGTTTTCTGTAAGAGTGTTCCAACAGACTGTTAGGATATTTGTTTATGCCTGAAACACTGAGCCACTGAAGTAAAATGATACACAAGCTCAAGATACTGCTATTTTTTTTTTATTTGTAGCCAACATTTATTTATTTTTTTTTTGCCTAGAAAAATACATGGGGATATTTAGGACTACTGTGCTGGGCAATTTGCTACTTTAGTGATAGGAACATAATCTTGAAAAAGCAAACACGATTATTTTGTACTTTTTTTTGTTTTATTCAGCAATAAGACCACAATTTTTCATATTTAAGGAAGTATGAAAAATTTGTCGAGTTTTAAAAGCTGAATACATGTAGCGTTGGATCAAGGCACATACAAGACTGGCCAAAGGGCGTACAATGCACTTTGGTTTTTTGTTGGGAAAAAAAAAAAGTTATGGCAACGGAAAAGTGATGAGGTTTTAAACAAGTCATAGCTCACAATTCAGTAGGAAGCTGGAAAAAAAATGTTACAAGTTCATTACATAGTATGTGGAAAACTGTGACAGTAATGGGCAGTATTCTTGATCATTGTGAAAGTAAATTGAACATTTATGTACAGTGGTAAAACATTTCACATAAACCAGATCTAAATTTGATTTCCAGTATTTATTTTTCTTTTAAATTCTCACTTATTTAAAGTACTACTTTCTCTTTATTGTTGAGGGGAATTGCTTGTAGTTAGACTACTCTTAAAATGCATTTAAGCTTTTTTTTAACTTCCTTTATGATAAAAACATTGTAAACACTAACAAATGTGTCTTTAAAGTTGACTTTTCAAAAATCAAGATAGTATAGGCAAAACCAAAATGGAATTGATACTTGTGTTTGTTACGCTATGTGAGTCTAAATTTTCATGTTTTTTCCTAAGTACAAGTTTCCCCCACTTGGAAGCACACTTACTTTATTGTTTTTGTGAAGTCCTTTATTATCAAAGCTTTGTTAACAATGGCATTAACAACAGCAGACTTCACCCTCCTTTTATGCCAACTGATGTATTCAGTTCATAAGATAATGTTTACTTTCTTAAGGAGGTCTAATTCACTTAGCATAAAAATGGAGCTATGCAGGAAGTCTGATATTGCCCATTACTTCACATATTTTGATTACTGAATACCACTGGAATATAAATTTAATAGTTGGAACATTATTTCATAACTACTTTTTGAAATTTAATTTTTCTCATTCAGCCAGTTTTTTTTTTTTTACATTTTATTAATACCAAAGTGAAAAATGGCCTGTGCTTATACTACAAGGATCTCATGTGAATGCAGTCCTGATTGTTCAACACAGCAAGAAAATTCACTTTCACAGTCAACAAGTCATCTTACTCAGTAGAACACAAAGTAAATGGTTTATAACTTCAATATTTGCAAGGAAAATACAGTACAAATTACTAAAAAATACTAAAATATAGAATTGTGTTCAGGCATCTCCACTACATCAATCGCAGCAGTAACCTGAAATTTGAAACTTTTAATAAAAAGTTCTTAAATATAAATTATATGGCAAATGTACAGTACATTGCTTTTTCTCAGTCTCTTTTTTCCAGTGTTTTGCAGTAGAACAGGGTTCCTACCATCACCTCCCTTAGGTTTAAAAAAGCCGAAACATGGGTCTGCTGCAAGTCCTCCAGCATCATGAGTGTGAGTGATCTGAGTCTGGAATACCACTGTCTCTATAGCTTCGGTTACTACTGCTTTCACTGTGATTGTTTTTGTACAGATTCATTCCATTAGGAGGAAATATGGTGTGTATTACAAACTCTTCCTTTGAGATGGGTTCATTGCTTATCGGTAACATCTGAAAAGAAGTCTCCCTGATTTCCAGGATCGAGTTGTCCTTCTTGGTGCCAGCTTCTGCATAGTCGTCCTTTCTTCTCCTCCCTTTGCTGTATGCACAGTTCCGTGAGAAGAGGGATCCGTTCCTATGAACATACCAGCACACCAAAGCGAGCAGGGCAATGGTCACCAGGGCCACAGCCCCGCCAATGATGGCAGCCAGTGGCAAATTGGGGTTTTTGTAAGGTTCTTTCTCTTGCTCTCGATTAAGGGTGGTTGTAGGGTTGTACATTCGAAGGGGTGCAGTTTCAGTCTCAATACAAACAGGAGTTTCATCGAATAGATAGAGGTTACTGGTTTCCATGGGAACCATGCAGACTCGATAGGGTGAATCAGGCTCCAGGGCTGTGACCAAGTATTCGCTGCGTTCTCCTGTTACAATTGTTTCAGTTATAGATCCAAATGCTGGGCTGTGGTCCAGTTTGAGCCAGCTGAGTCTTAAAGCCGTCATAGGTAGGACGAGTTTCCAAGAGATATGAATTGTGTCAGAGGTGACAGATTTCACAGTAATGGTAATTGTTTTTCTTGCCGGAATCCCTGTGGTTCGCTGATCCTTAGTGAGTTTGGGGTTCTTCGTGTCTGGTTGCTTGGTCACAGGAGCTGGCCACTGCCCTTGAGCAGGATGCACTGTATTGGGCATCCCGGTGGTTATCTGAATGGTGCTTACAACCGGGTTGTCCTTACAATCAAATAGTTCCGCATTGAGGTCCTTGATAGCCATCCCTCGAACTTTTTCTGGAGCTTGGCACATGAGCCCACGTACATTGACCTTCACAGGTAGTGATTGTAACCAGTCTCGTACCCATTTCATCTTGCACCCACAATACCAGGGATTGTTCCGAAGAATCAATTGTGTTATATTGTCCAAATCATCAAAGATACCCTGAGGTAAATTACTTAGGTTATTATTGGACATATCAAGTCGATACAGCTGCCTCAGGTAAGAGAAAGCATTTGGGGGCACCCTATTGATATGGTTATCTTGAAGATAAAGCTTCCTCAGGTTTGTGCCTGGAAGGTTTACTGGTGCAGCAGTCAGGGAATTCCGTACCAGTGACAGTTCTGTTAAGTTGACTAGGTTGAAGAAAACTTTATCACCTAATCCATGGTTGTTCAGCAGGTTTCCATCTAAAACCAGGCGTTTTAGGCTAGTGAGACCTTGAAGAGATGGTGATGAGATGGTGGATATGCGATTATCATCCAAGCGGAGCTCTTCTATAGTCCTGGGCAAACCCCAGGGGATTGTGCTAAGGTGATTACGAGACAGGAAAAGCAGCCGGAGATAGTTACTGTCTCTAAATGCCCCCTCTTCAATGCTAACAGCTGAGACAGAGTTATCATCTAAATGTAATTCTTCCAGATAGGGAATTTTTGAAAGTGAATCATAAGTGATGGTTCTTATGTTATTTTCTTGCAGATGTAACTCTTTGACGTACTTTGGTAGATTGGTAGGAAATTCATCTAAACTGTTGTGATATAGGTATATTCTTTCTACTTTCAGCAAGTTTTTCAAATCTGATGGAATCCCAGCATTATTTATTTGGTTATTCTGAAGGTAGAGAGTTGTAGCATCCTCTGGTATTCCTGTTGGAATGGATGTCAGAAAGCGATCATTACAGTAAATGAAACCGGCATCACAGCGGCACACAGATGGACAGGGTTTAGCCATAACTGATAGCGGTGCCACCTGGAGGAACAGCCCAATTTTAGTCCCAATGAGGAAGATGCTCCAGGCTGGGCTGATCATGGTCAGCAGTGTTGAGGTCTTTACACAAGGCAGTTTCAGAGCCCTAAAGCGGAGTGAGTTAAAAAAAAGAAAAAACAACAGAAAACCATCAGAATAGCATACTTAAAATAGTGTTCAAAATAGATGTGAACATTGAAACATCTAATAATCACTTTTATTAGTTAATTTTTTCTTGCGTGCTGAGGTTTTTTTTTTTTTTGCATGCTAGCTAACAATGAATGTAATCATACAATATTTTTACCTTAAATATTTCTGGTATTACAAGTATTTTGTACCAAATCTATTTGACTTTGAAAGTTTAATATAGTTTTATTGAATGATTTAAAGCATTCTCATAGCACCTTATGTCAATTTTGTGACCATTGGCCAAGCTAGTCTGATTTCTAATTTTTCCTTAATATTCATAATGAATTGACACATAGGAATATGATTTGTTATATTTAAAGATAATAATTTTACTATTCTTAAAAACAAAAATTTTATATCTGCTTTTTACATGGTAAACTGTACAAGTATAGAAATGTGTAGTAAAAAATCTATTCTCATACTATTCGGGAATACTCACACACCTCTGGAGATCCTGAATCCCAGTTAAATCAATTGTTTGCTTTGACTATTGATGTTATTTTTCTTTGATTGTTAATATTAAACATTGTGAGATAGGCACTTCTAGCACAAAAATAAGAAGGAATTGTTTTCATTTACTTTGGGGAAGGAAAGATTTACATAGCTAATGCATCTATCTTATCTAAGTGGAAAATTCCTTTTCATGTTAAACGCTTTTTCTCCTACTTTACTGTATGTTGTGTAGTACACAGTTAAATGGGTTTATGAACATTTTTCATTATATTCTAACTCATAACATGTTTTCACAATGTATTTATCTTTCTTCAAGTTCTAATCTAAAATATGATTCACCTTTCTCCATGGGTGGAGAATTATAGATTTATACTTATCTAGTATGTAATATAAATTTCTTCTGCACCTTTAGGTATTAGTTAGCCTTGATAATTTCAGGCATGAAAAGAAAAGACTTTAATATTTTTCCTACCTTATTGAACGATGTGAGTAAATTTTGCGTGAGTGAAAATCCAATGCACATATATTATTTTCCTGGTGAGGGGCTGGGACTTATAAACTCTTGTTTAGTCCTTGGAAATGTTCTTCACTGTTTATTCAAGTAATTCTATGCCGCACACACCTCCAGATCAGGCTTGCTGTTGTCAATGAACATTCCAGCTGCGGTTCAGCATGGTGGGCAAGCTCATTAAAGTAGGGACCAGAAACAATTCAGTTTCCTGTTACTATGTAGAACACATGGTTTCCTATTTTTTTTCCTTTCTTATAGAGTTTCTGTGTGAAGGTTCCTTTTGTGTAGCTTAATTCCCTTAGTGGAAATTGCTCTCTTTGAAATTCTTATTGGCTCTTCTGTGCAATGTGGTCAGAGATAGTAACTTCAGATCCTCCTGAAGAAAGCCATTCATGATGCTAAGGCCTGTTTAGTAATAGGTTTTTCAAGCAGTTACCCCCCACCTTTATTCCCATCCAGGATTATCCAAGTATAAACTTTGTACAGTAGCTACATCCTGAGGTATGATTACCTGCTGTGAAATAGCTATTTCCAGCTTTTGCTTCTTGCTGCTTTCTCAGAATATCTGGTGCAGTCACAGGTTATGCAAGAACAGGTATTCTTTCAAGAGGTAAAGAAAACTTAATTCAAATATTCTTCATGGAAGCATACTAGATTTCCTTTATATTTCTGTTCCTTGAAATACTCTGGACCTGAGCATCTCCTGTGAAAGTAAAATGTTTGAATCAGCTATTAACAAAGAACTTTAACATACTAGAGACATTTCCTAGAAATTTAGCTTCAATTCTTTCTTTAGGCAACACCTTTCATCATAGTAGTTGTTGAAAAGGGATAAGGTGATCTCTTTCTCTCTCTTTTTTTTTTCCCATTTTGCTATATAAATAAATATATATATAAATAAATAAATATATAAATAAAGTGGGAGCAAAAGTTGAGTTTGTCACAAAATAATTTCAGTTGTTAACTGACTTCTAGTGTGACTTTGAATTAAACACAGAAGCAAAGCTTTATGCAAAAGACAGTAAGCCTCTCCTATGGATTTTGAATTCGGGTCAGGCCAATCGTTAAAATTTCACTTTTATATCTTATATAAAATGATAAAGTGTGCAAAAAAAGAAAATAAGTACATGAAAGAGGTAAGCAGAGCCATAACTAGAATTTTTTAAAATGAAATGCCATAATTTTTTAGATATTTCTGAACATAGTTTTACAAAGTCATATAGTCTACAATTTAAAGAGTTGAAAAGGGTTAGAAGTTTTCTTTTGATTTGCTTGGTGTCTTGTTTAATTCTTCCTTCAGGCCTCAATTTTCCCTATTGTGGAATGTGGGCACTACAACCTTCCTCCTTAGAACTGTTTCTAAAGGCTAATTGATGATCTTGAAACTCTAGTTACTTAGGTATTCTTGGCCAAAGGCAGTGTAGAAGTTCAAATCATAACATTTTTTGAGAAAAATACAATTTTTAACAAACTAAACTTGAGAAACTATATTTGGAACAGAAAGGACACTATTTCAGTCTGTCTCCTTGTAATGACCGTTAGGAAAACATATCAAAACCTGACAAGGCATTTCTCTCAAGGTGCAAACAGGAACGTGTCAGTTTCCAAAGATTATCTTTTTAACTTCTGAAAGAGGCTTACAGCTTGACCAAAGAGACTCATGATTTTAAGAATGACTGCTTTGTCTGTTATCTAATATGCATGAAGATTTTGAGGGGGTGGACAGGGGAGGTGGGTAGTTTCAGTATCTGTTATGTAAAGTTACCTACTCAGGGATTTTCTGTACAAGTAAGGTACATTAGGGTATCATGGAAATATTTGACCCTAAAAGCCATTTGTTTCTCCCTCAGTAATTACCTTGCATCCAACAAGGATAGCATCTGTTGCAGAATTCAAACAGTACTCAAAGTGAATTTTAAATAAGACCAAGATTTGTGTTTCTGGCTCTCACTGAAAATTCAGATTCTTTTAATTTGTCACCAGATATCAACACTATCATAGACTGAATTAACAGAAGGAAACTGAAAAACATTACAGATACATACATTTAATTTATTATTTAGGAAACGTGAAGTAAAAATAGCAGTTAGCAGATGGATAAAGTAGTCTCTAGTGAATATTGCAAAGTGCCCACAGAGGAAAGTTTAAGTGATGTATTGCTTAATGTGAGGTTTTACAAGTAATGCCTTTAGGGCTTTGCTCATTATTGTTGAATTTCAGTGGAGTATTTTCTTGAAAACTTGCTTTCTTGGTACATGAAAATGGAAAACCAAGCTGTGAAATTAATAATTACAATGTTATTAAAAAAAATCTTCTGTTAAATGTTTTCTAAGCTTGAAAATTATTCAACATATAAAACAATTTGGTAAATTTAAGAAAAAAATTTAAAGCAATTTAGGAAACAGTTACTTTTGTTAAATTGCATTAAAAACTAATTAAAACCGTTATAAAAATCGCACAGAGAACCTGCTTAAACTGTTGCCAATAGCCAGGCATTTCTCCTACACCTGGACACACTTTAAAGTTGGGAAGATGAATCTGATGAATGGAAGTTAAAAATTATTGGTCAGCCTAGAGTATGTACAAGGTGATGATCATAATGATAACCAGAGATAAAGCTGGTAGCTGAAGTATAAGTTTTTTTACCAATTCAAAATCTAATATGTATTGATTTTTACATTGTTAAATGAGAAAGAAAGAAAAAATATTCTACACTGATATGAAAAGGAAGATTAATTTATTTTTGTTTGTTTCATTTTACATGTGTGAAACTGCTTCCTCTGCTCTATTTGATGTGCAAACTCATATGGCCATGAATACAATGGTGGTAATAACGTGGGATTAACAGAAAGCCTAAATCTCATTCAGTTCTTGGAAAATGCCATTCTCTTCTCCCCAAATTGCATTAAAACAAAAGGCAAAAATACAAAACATATTTCTCTGGAGAGGATACTCTTTCAAAAATGAAGATTCCTTCACAACTTCCTACTCCCTTTACTTAAACTCACACAGTCCAATGCATGCGTGATTTTGTTTCATATCTTATGTCTTCTCTTGCCTTTTTATATTTAAAAACTATACAGCTAAAGAGATTTGTTTTATTTTGCATATTAGAAGCTGTAATGATCTTTCCATCTGAAATAAGCAGCTCTGCTCCCATGTTTAGACTTCCCTCTTTCTGAGGTGGCTCTACATATTCATGAATATAGAGACATTGTAGTTGAATGTGACTGATGAAAAAAAAAATGACCAAAAAAATGACCCCCACTGGCATGAACACTGTGGCCAGGTTTCCACAACGTCAACTTCAGAGGCTTTATGTCTGCATAGGCTTGAAAGAGGCCATTACTTCCGAACGAAAAGGAATCGATCTTTTAGAAAAATATTGTTAATGGGGTAACTTGGGGGAAAGCGTAAATGGAGCCCTGGTTACTTAAAGGAATGTTTAAAGTTAAAAAAAAAAAAATCATATCATTACTTAAGTATATAGCATTTAGAACTGTAGCAAAAAGAAAAACATAATCACCATACTGGTAAATTAAACTTATAATATGGATCTTCCTATCAATTTCTTTTTATAAATTAAAAAATATGGACTTAAAAAATGCATTTATAATGTAATCACATCCATGAAAAGTCACCAACTGATTTCCATGATACACTTAAAAGAAGTATGTGAATAGATAAGGATGCTGTCATTTTGAGATATTTCAAGAAAACTAATATAATTGAACAAGTTGTATCTGAATAGAATATTGGTATTTATAGTCAAGAACATGAGGCCATCTATGTTTATATGATTCCTTCTCTGTTGCTATTTTGGAGGTGGGAATGTTTGAGATGAAAAGGTATTTGATATTTCTTATGTTTTGATCACTTAGCTTAAGATTATGTGTTGANATAGAATATTGGTATTTATAGTCAAGAACATGAGGCCATCTATGTTTATATGATTCCTTCTCTGTTGCTATTTTGGAGGTGGGAATGTTTGAGATGAAAAGGTATTTGATATTTCTTATGTTTTGATCACTTAGCTTAAGATTATGTGTTGATAGTGCTAACTTCCTAAATCCTTTATTTGTCCCTTCGATTTAAATTGATTTTTGATATGAAATCATTGCTCTAATATAAAATCTTAAGTTGAGTAGAGAGTTTGGGGATTTTAGTTTGTTTTTAATGATTTGCCTCACATCATGGTCTCTAAACTATCCGGGACTTTTAAATATATTAAATTTAAAAGTGGAAAATTATGTAGAACTTTTAATTGAAGTTAACTGCATTATTTTGAGTAAAACCTTGAGACTGAAAAAAAATACATGATTCCTCAAATTTATTCAAGTCTGTGAACATTTCTGGGTACACTAGAATTTATACCATCATAATTTAGAGTATTAGTAAAGTAATTTATTTATGAAGGCTTAAGCTGCTGCTAGAAAGCTCGACAAAATGATCAACCTCTGAATGTTAAGTCTTTGCAACGACAAATAGTATTTCAAATAACCTATGTGTATGGTTAAACTGAAAAACTGAAGTATATATCAGATTAGTTGGTAGTGACAGCAAAATGCTTTCTAAGCAGCCTGTCTGGTAGTTAAATTTTCCACGATCATCAGATTTCAGGAAAGTTCCAATTCTTTTGTTTAATGCCAGGCAAGCAGAAGGACCTCTAACTCTCCTCTTGAGAGTCATGAAGTCTGAAGGGTTTGCTGAGAGGGAGAGAAGCAAGTGTGCCTTTCCTTACTTGGTTTTATCCAGACTATTTTCTAGCCTAGAAGATTTGTTTCTTTTATGCAAATAGGGGATGGAAGTTCCAAAGCAAAGGATTTTCACTTTCTCCTTTTATGTTACAGGTTCTTTTCCCCAATAGGTTTGTGATAAATGAATCTAATTGTGCTTCATTTATTTTGGCTTGTAAAGTTAAATCAAGCATCCTTAAAACAAAAAGGGAAACTGGGATGTTATCTTCCATCATAGTGAAGCCTGTTTCCTAATATGTTAGAGAACCATGGCTTGTAAGTATGAATAAGAGATTAATTTAGAGGTTGGTAGAGGAGAGCAGTTGAGAGCCTGGGGCAGGGAAAAAGCTTTAAGTTTGCATTGACTTTTAGGCAATTGCAATTAAAATGACGCTTATCCTTGTTAAACTGCAAACATTTTCCCACTGTGAGCCTGATATTCCTTCTTCGGTGTGGAGAGTACAATTTACTTGATATGCTTTAAGTTTCTAATAGTCAAGTTTCCATACTCTAGTACAACAAATATTTAGGTGTGTTGTGTGCCATGCACTGGGCTGGAAAATGATAACATCCATAATCATAATTTTTTTCTTTTCGTGTCAGAATTGAGTATTGCCGTTAAAGAGGAGGAAAATCATCAGCACATAAACTGATCAATCCACAGTTCAGTGGTGCACTTTAAAAATGGGGTTTAACCAAATGTGGTCTCTGGGTTTTCTTTTCAAAGTTGCCACGGTAACTTGTGCACGTGAAAAGTGAAAGAATAAAGAACAAAAGCTGTCATTGTCTCATCAGAGAGAGCAATTTCTCCCTTCTTGCATTTAAGCAGACTAATACCTGGAGAGAGCTTTTTATGCATTCCTGACACTTGATTTGGGGCGCTAGGAAAGAGATTATGCATATGTTAAACAAATGCAACTTTAGCTGCTGCTTAAATTACAGTTTTGTTCTTTTTTACTTAAAATCTGTTTTCTCTAGCTCTCTTGTCAACAGACATCAAAGTCCTGAAACCAGCTCTCCTATGCAATATAAACATGGCTTTCAATTTGTTCTTTTTAATGTGATGTTTTACCAAAGTTAGTGATGTTGATCTGCATCCTGAAACTGGAAAATGCTTTCTGAAATGTATATTTCTGTTTCGGTTCTTAAGAGGCAGAAGGCTTTTTCTAGAAGACATTTATAGATCATCTCTTAGTTAGAAATTTGTTTGTTGACTTGTAGAAAGAGTTGACAAAAGGTCCTTTTTATGCTCTGAAGAGAAAACTGCACTTTGGAGAATTAATNTATTTCTGTTTCGGTTCTTAAGAGGCAGAAGGCTTTTTCTAGAAGACATTTATAGATCATCTCTTAGTTAGAAATTTGTTTGTTGACTTGTAGAAAGAGTTGACAAAAGGTCCTTTTTATGCTCTGAAGAGAAAACTGCACTTTGGAGAATTAATACTGCTGAGAGATTTACTGCAGAGTTTTTGCCCGCTGGGGGGTGGTACACTCTACTAGAACACAGCTTTCAGAAGCCGCAAGTCAGATGTTGGCTGCTGCCGGCCACTTTTCCTCTGGTTTAATTACAACAAAGCCTCCCGTTGAGAACAGTGAAGGCCTCTGGGGCACAAGGTGGGGGTGGGAGGGAAGAGGGAATGAGGGGAAAGAAGGGGAGAAATTACAACCTTTGAAAAATTTATTGAATCTTATTTCCCTCGTTGGCTTCATTTATGCTGGCCTTCATTTGACTTTCAGCAATTAGTTATAATGCTATTACAATAAACTGGTTGAATAAAAGATTATTTAAGGGAATTTATTCAGAATTTTTAAGTTAGTCTTGGATCTTGGCATTAAACACATTCTTTGTTATGTAGCCCACCCACCTTAAAAATAGGGGGAAAAGTTAACCACTGAAATGGCTAGTTTTAAACCTTTTTTTTTTTTCCGGATGATCAGATTTAATCTATTATTGGTATGAACATTGGCATGTGAAGAATAAAAACATAAAGAAGAAACATTCATATAATATTAATACAAGGCAAGTCCTCTGCTACTGATTTTTGTTGGGTTTAAAATTGTTCAAAATAATCCAAAAAGAGGAGGAAGCCTTAGGGTATGTGGCCAAGAAAAGCAGAGACAAATCTGTCTGCAGTACACTTGTGTGTTTAAAGCTGATAATTGTATTTTTCATCTGGAGACACTGAGTGTTCATTAGGGTCTTGTGTCCCTAGGCAAGAGATGCTGAACGTAATTGGAGTTTCTATTTGATTGGGCAATATAGGCTAGAGAAGAAACTGGGGTAAAGATAATTAATAGCTTGCTAACAAAGTCTGACAGCCACAAGATTTCAACCAAATTTATTTCACACCGCTTCATTTAGCTCTGAAAAAGTTTTGATAGAATTGGAGGCTCCTTAATTAACACTTGGAAGCAAAAGAAACATACCTTCTATTTTACTGCCACATTCAGTTATGACAAATTTTCTTACTGGTTTTCTTCTTTTTGAAAACAACTTTACTTGCTGCCCAGTTATATGTTTCACAGATGTTAATGTTTAGGAAGTGTTTGATTGGGCATTTTGAACCTAAACATAATTGATTTAAAATGCAGGGTGGGGGTGAAAAACCCAATTAATAACATAGTATTATACAGCACAATTAATAACTGATAATTAGCATTATACAGTATTATATACAATATTAATGAATTCATTATGTTTACTTATTCAATAATATCTTTGCTGAATCTTGGGTTTGATATATTTTTGGCAGTATTCTATTTAAAAAAGAAATTAGATGTGATTTTCCTGTTTAAGTATATGCAATCATGTTTTTGTAACCCTATTTTTTTATTTCAGGCTAATTAATATATCTAGATATGTGTGTTTGTGTGTGTGTGTACATTGTATACACAGATATATCTGCAAACTAAGTGGCATATCTCTGATATAATCTTCTTACAGATTAAAACCTGGCATATTATTATTAATATTTGTAGTAGCGGTAACATTAATATTTTGTAGTACTTTTGAAAGGTTCATTTCTTTCTTTCCTCATTTCAAAAGAGATGGGTATTAGTCGTCTGTCACTTTGAGGTCCTGTCTGAAAACAAATTCCTTCTTTATGTTTATGCTGGTTAGGATATTCCTGTGTGACTGGGGATAAATGAAAGGCATGGCCTCAGCCTATGCACTATGATAGTGTCTTTATTCATACTGTTTCCTGCTAATGAGGGAACATATATGTGCATTTTAGAGCAGATCGATTTATTAAGAAAATTTAAAATAGCTGATTGTTAAAACTGTTAGAGAATTTGGTTCTATAATTGGCACATATCAAGGCTTTTTTTTCCTTTTTCGTTCTCAGGAAGTAAATAGCAATCAAACTCCCAGATGTTGAGAAAATATAGGCCTGTTGCACTCTTTACTTCTATGCAACCATTTTGTTTCAGATCTAATTCACTGAAAAAGAATTTTTGGAGTAGATATATGTAGGTAGTTTTTGAAAGCTTTGTGGTATGAAAATATTTCTTTCAATGTAAGATTTTCCTATTATAAGTTGCAAGTGAATGGATACTCTTGAGTATCCCACTTGATAAGGCTCTACTCATTTTTCCCCCTGCCACCCTGAAATCCCTGCATACATCAGGCTTAGCTTCCAGGCTGAGCTTTGTTAGTTTTTCTGAGTAGACTTTGCCAATTACTATGCTAGTCACATACCACATTTGCCCAAGCAATGGATTTTGGCGTTCTGCTGGAGAGGGGATATGGCTTGTAAGAGAGTTTCCCCTTCCTCTGAGTTGAATTCACTAGTTAAGATTTGCAAGCCTGAAATGCTTGAAGCAGCTCTGGCAGGATAGCAGTGCAAGCTTTAAAATCTAGGTGTAGCTGTTAATCCTTACAGAGGAACATAAGTCTCCAGGAGTAGCTGGGCTAGCTGTGAGCAAGATGTATGCTTTTCATGTACTGCGTACTCATGGGCTGAGGGATTATTGATTTTCTTTCACAGTTATAAAAACAGCAATTGGTGATCATACCACACATACAGTACACGCCAAGTTAGCTAGACCTTTCGCTTGCTTTCCTCTCTGTGAAAAGAGTCTGCCTTGTGTTCTTTAACATTTAACTTTCCAACTTATCGTTTTCCATAAGCCTCTTTTCAAATAGCAACTACAAGAGACATAAGATAGCCACTTATCATTATTATTTTTTCTTTAATGAAATAAAGGTGTCAAGAAACTTCTTGCATTTGGCTGTAACAGTCCAATTTTTCCTTGCTGGCTTGCACGCACACACACTGCTCGTCCTGGTGACAGAGCAAACGTTCGTATCTGGATGCCTCATGATACCAAGCCATTCCTTTCTAGAGAGTAAAACCGAGCAAACTTTCTGGGACAATCATAAGGAAAAACATGGAAAACACTTACCAGGAAGACGAGAAAAAGCAATCCCATATATGCTGCTGCTCTAGCTGTAATTCCACTGCCTGGGAACTGGAGTAATAACCGCCCCCCTCTGCCCAGCTCGGAATCCAGTCCACACAAAGCCCACGGCAGCTGCAGGCTGAGCCGGTCCCGTTCGGATCACTCCTCCACTGAGGAGCAAGTGGGGGCCAGCATTTCAGTTTGCTGCACAGCCCACCTCCAAGTCTGAAGTTAAAGCTTCACCTCGCAATGGTTGAAGAAGTGGGTGATGTCATAGATGGGCAGGACTTCGCTGAGCTCTCGCTCAGTGAGGTAACTCGAGGATCAGACAGATGAGCTCTGCCAACGCTAGAGGGAGTGAGAGCAGCCAGAATGAGGTGCTTGGCCTGGCAGGCCTGGGATGCCACTGGTTGGTAGGTGGCCCTTTGGAATCGCAGCCTCTGCTGAAGTTGACTAGAGCAGGGTGGTGGTAGCAAGCTTATGAACATGCAAGGCTGCTAGAAGACTATGTGTTACAGTAGAAAGACACAGGTTATTTTTATTTTTAAGCTGTCTGTATTAGAAAGGAGTTAAGCAAAATCATATTTTCATTGTTGACTAATTATAATAATGTTATAAATGTGAAGGCTAGTAACCCCAACGGTGAATATTTATTCAACAAATGAATAGAAAGTAGGTTCAAATAAATAACTGATTGATTTAAGGGAAGGAAACAGGAATTCCACAAGGGTAAAAGAAAAAAAAGATAACTAGTTTCTTTTTTTTTCCCTAGAGGTAATGAGTAAGTTATTGTTTGTATGTGTTGGTTTTAGAAAGTGAAACTATTTTTCATATACTCCCCAAATTATTTGTACATCTCTTTAGAGCCTAGTAGATAGATTTTTCATATTTAAAGGGACTCTTCCTAAACTAAAAAGGTTTTGAAAAATTATTAAATAGAGTAGTTTGCTTTCTGATATGATTTTGCTTTGAACATGAGTTAAGTACAGACTTAAGATGCAAACATAGAAGAAAGAAACCTTTCAGAAACAGTTTTACTTGTATTCAAGTGGTTGTATTTTAATTTATGTATATGAGCAAACTCTGGGCAATGCAATATCTAATTAGCAAAATTATAGACTTTCTATTTTCAATTTTGATTTTCATAGACTAGTTTCTACTGTTTGAATAACAGTTGCTTTAGGCCCATACGTTTTCCACTAAGTGCATTTCATTTTTTAATATCATTGGGAAGAATTTTGCTTTTCTATTTACCTGGAGGGCAGTATCCTTAAACTCATATTGTCTGCTTTATTCTCAGAGGTTCTCCTTTGTGCTTTCTAAAAGTTTCAGTTAATTTTTAGTTTCTGAAGGAGGCTAGCTAATTGTCTTTCCCAGGACTATTTGATTATGGTCTCTTCATTAGTTTAGTTTATCTATTTACATGCCTCTGATAGCAGTTTGGCCTTCTGAGTTCCTCTCCAAGAATGAATGATATCACAGTAGAAGGGGAACTCTTGATAAGAGGTATATTGACCTCTATTGTTCTATAATTGCACTTTTACTGGCCTCTGAGGGCAAACCCAATAAATACGGGAGGTTTAGAATTCTAATGTTTGTTGAAAAGCCAATTTCTTAGAAATGTTAGGTAGCAAAAGTTGAATTGAGATGCAGCTGCTGTATGTTTAGAGGAAAGGGAGGTGGCACTAAAGATAATCTCTCAGCTAAAGGATGGCTTTCTTTTTCTTTTACTATAAAATATACACACGGGTTAAACTGTTTTATGAAATAATTCTTTTTAGAAGCTATTTTCAGTTGGGAGTTGATTATATTTAAAAAGAACTTTTTGCCTAGCCAAATTCCTATGGTTTTATAGCCACGTTTAATCAGTTTTGTCTCCATTCAGGCAGACCTTAAACAGAAAAGAAAGATAAATGGACAGTTTTGGTAATCAGTATCCAGAAGAAGGTACATTGGCCTGGGAGTTAGGAGTTCTGAGGTTTCCATTCCCTTGTCTGCCATTCAGAATATGACTTATTATCTGCTCTGGGCTTTGGTTCACCACATGGCAAATAAAGGCAGCAGGGATTTATTGAATGCCAATTATGTATTGTTGCTTCTTCTTCTTTTTTTTTTTTTTTAAGATGTGGATTAAAATGTAGAAGAGGCAAGAGATTATAAAAAAATGTAAACTGTACTAAAGGCGCTAACTTTGAAGGCCAAGTCTTGGATAGGGTCCATCAGCCTACCCCATCCAAAAATATATGCCCTTTTGCTGCTTCCGTTTTTTTTTTTTTTTTTTTTTTTTTTTNAATGTAGAAGAGGCAAGAGATTATAAAAAAATGTAAACTGTACTAAAGGCGCTAACTTTGAAGGCCAAGTCTTGGATAGGGTCCATCAGCCTACCCCATCCAAAAATATATGCCCTTTTGCTGCTTCCGTGTTTTTTTTTTTTTTTTTTTTTTTTTTACTTCTTACTCTTATCAGCTGTCTGAAATTCTGCCAGTTGGAGGTGAACTTGTAATAATATGTACCCCTTTTGAAATAAAATGTGCCGCCTCTGAAAAGACTGAGTTTCTCTGAATTAATTCAGGTTGCTTTCCTCTCCTCCTTCGTTACATAAGGGAGATGAACTGCAGTAAGGGGCCAGCTGTCCCAGTAGGAGGGGAAGGAAGGCAGGCATTTTTCAATGAGAAGCCCTTTAGGCTCACAGTCTAGTGTATCTGGGCTCCATCTTGGCTTTACCACTTGACTGTAGACAAATTACTAAATCTTTCTGAAATCATCAGCTCAGTACTTGACTTACAGTAAGTACCAAATGAGCGGTAACTGCTAGTATTGAGATGAGGGCATCTGAGCCCTTGGAAAAAGGAGGCATTAAGAAATAAAATAAAATCTGAAAAAAACAAACAAAAAGAAGTGGTAGAAGGAAGCACAAAGAGAGGTCAGAGAGGACCAATGACACGTTTTTTTCATAATTCAAAATCCCCCTTTGAAGGAGTAGTTCTACGTAGCCAGGAAATGAGCAAGGAAGTGGGCAAATAGGATATTTCCCTGTTGATTTTTTTTTTCCTGTTGTCTTCATGCATTTCACGGTCCCACGTCCCTAGGATTTAGAACTAGTACATACTTTGGGTTGAAAAGGCATTTGTCTTTTTTTTTTTTTGCATTTTGTTCAATTTTATGGGTTAGCCAGTGAATCTAACACTGTACATGAGAAAATGAATTTCAGATGGTAAACAACTGGCTGGAATATAAGCTTAATTAGCATATTAGAAAACTGTTGGATGATCTAAGCTGATTATGTCGATGAACTTTGCATTTTTGTTTTTGTGAAAGGTTATGAGATTTTCCCTGATGGAGGACGGAGGAGGTTGGATTTGGAATCAGGTTTCCCATACTTTGCTGTTGACTTGTGAATCCATGTGAAAACAACAACTACCAAACCTCTTTTATAAACAGCTCCCAGAGCAAATGGAATAATTCAGGCCTTCCAACCTGCCTAGACTTAAGCTACCCCATTCACTTGTGTATTCATTCACTGTACACAAATTCCTTAAAGTTCCCTGTCAAAGAAGCTAGTAGGACTAGATGATCCCCAGACCTCCAACTATGATATTTGAAATTTAATCTTAAAAAGTATTAAAGCTTCCTTAGGTCTTAGAAAGAAATTCTTGATGATTTTTCTTCCCCTCACCCTCTTCCTGAGAACAAAGTCTTCAAAGTTGTGTGAAAAACAAACCAACCAACAAAATCAGCTTAGGCTTTTGGTATATTAAAATGCCTAGTGCTTATTACCAGTGAAGAAGTTTTGGGTTGCAAGTGATGGAAAGCTCAAGCCTTACTATCTAATCAACGATTGGAAATCTGTTGGTCCGTGAAACTGAGAAGTTCAAATGTATGGTCTGGCTTCAGGTGAAGCTTGATACAGTGGCTTGAAATATGTCAACAAAGATACAGTTTTTCCCTAGCTCTGCCTTTCCCAGTGTTGGCAGCCTCCTGGGGCCATATTCATTGGATCCTTGGGAGCTTCAGGCTTTCCCCCTAGGCAGTGACAATTCCACATGTCACATTCCCATATTGCAGTGCTCAAGGGAAGATAGGTCACCTCCAGAAGCTTCTACACATGCACAGATGTATGATTCACTCTTTCTCATTTGTTTAAACTTGATCACACATTCATTCCTGAACCTATTACGGGAAGATAGTGGGATATGTTGGTGAGCTTAGTCCTGCTGTAAGAGCTATAGGTAGGGTTAACTCACTCAAACACATGGCTGAGAATGGAGGACCAAGTTTGATCTGGAAGACAATTGGATACTGTTAGTTTGAGAAGGAAGGAACGGATGCTGGAGATTAGCTCATTTTTAGAGGATTTGGCATGCTGAAACTTGGGCATGTTTTATAAATTTATAAACTTGAAGCTGCTCTTTTTCTTTTCTTTTTTTTTAAGCCAAAATTTCTATTTAAATTACCAAAACATCTTTAAAAGATTTTTTTCTATTTGTAGACCCTCTCAAGTCTAGCCCAGTTTTTCCTGTCAACAGGTAGTGATGCAAGTCAGGACACATCAGTACTGCATCTTAACATGAGCCTGTGGGATGTTAATAAAATATAGAGAGAGTGCACATTCAGCTATCTGTAATTCTATGAAGTCAGTCCAGATGTTTAATGCACCAGTTAGAAACTGTACCACACTGTTCTGAACAATTCCAAAGGGTATTGGAGAAATAAGTAGATTAGAGCAGGTCACAGATGCCTTAGAATACTAAATGGTTTTAAAAATGCTAAATTAAACTGCTCTTCTGTTCTGATATTTGCCTTTTATTAGTCAATACTTAAAATGTACCTAAAAACAATCACATATCCCTTTTAAGTATGTTTCCAAAACATACTGCACTGGAGTGAGATCTGTCATTACAGGACTTGAAACAGAAATCAAAGCAAAACATCAGGTGGTTATTTCCCTGCCTGCCTGCCTGTCTGCCCACCCTCTGATCCACCCTTATTTTCCCCAACATCCAAGTTAGACTCTTACTACAGTTTAGGCTAGGGATTGGGAGAAAGACGATTAAAAGAACACACACACACACACACACACACACACACACACATGCACACACAAGAAATAAACACCCCTTTGACCTTCCAAGAAAGAGGAGGAATTGTGGTTCAGAATAGATTAGTACCTGGCCACAAGTGATGGACTGAGGCTNACACACACACACACACACACACACACACACACACACACACATGCACACACAAGAAAAAAACACCCCTTTGACCTTCCAAGAAAGAGGAGGAATTGTGGTTCAGAATAGATAAGTACCTGGCCACAAGTGATGGGCTGAGGCTATTGCAGAACTAAAGCCTGCTGATCCTTACTCTCTTCCCGTTTCTGTGCTTCCGTGTCTGGCCATGCAGATGGTGCATGATCCAACTCCAGCTGATGTAGGCTGTGTCCTTGACCTCTGCCACTCCCTAATGCTCTGTCACCCTTCTCACTTTGTTTTTATATAAAATGCAAAAAGACACTTCTAAAATGGACCTTGTAAGAAGCAAACTTGGAGCAAGCGGAGAGTGAATTCTTCCTCTGACACACTGTGTGTGGCCCTGGGAAAAGAACTTCAGTTCTTTCACTTATGAAGATGGAGATGTGAGACCTATCTTGTTTTCCTATTGTGGACTTCAATAAAGTAGGGCATTGTAAAGGTTCATTAAATCTGAAAAAGCACCTACTTATCAAGACAGAGCTGAAACTTGTACATAGTTGCTTTTTATCTTCATAGTGATGAGTAGGGCCAGGATCATTTCAGAAGGTACAATCCACTACTGTTAAATTAAGCTATGTTCTTTTAGCAGTTTATCTTTGGGAAAGAAGCAATTTGAGAAATGCTTCTGTGTACTGTTCTGGAAGCTCAGACCTTAAGATAATAGTATCTAAGTCTTGTTCTGAGACGTAATTACAAATCAAGGGACAAATTCCTTATTCTTAGAAATGACTTAAAACATAGCTTTGGAGGAATGGCTTACAGTTATTTGGAGCAGATCAGTTCAGTTCAGTTCAGTTGCTCAGTCATATCTGACTCTTTGTGACCTCATGGACTGCAGCATGCCAGGCTTTCCTGTCCATCACCAATTCCTGGAGCTTGCTCAGACTCATGTCCATCGAGTTGGTGATGCCATCCAGCCATCTCATCTTCTGTCATCACTTTTTCCTCCTACCTTCAATCTTTCCCAGCATCAGGGTCTTTTCCAGTGAGTCAGTTCTCACTGACTGAGAGCAGATCAATAGTTCTCACTGACAAAGAGTAGATCAATATACCTCTAATTGTTGAGATATGTATTTATTAGTTATCATACATGTGGATTGGAGAAGGCAGTGGCACCCCACTCTAGTACTCTTGCCTGGAAAATCCCATGGACAGAGGAGCCTGATGGGCTGCAGTCCATGGAGTCGCTAAGAGTCGGATACAACTGAGCGACTTCACTTTCACTTTTCACTTTCATGCATTGGAGAAGGAAACGGCACCCCACTCCAGTGTTCTTGCCTGGAGAATCCCAGTGATGGGGGAGCCTGGTGAGCTGCCTGCCGTCTATGGGGTAACACAGAGTCGGACACGACTGAAGTGACTTAGCAGCAGCAGGAACAGCATACATGTGGATTACCCTGGAGCCACATGATCCTCTCCATATAGCTCATTGTTAATATCCACCAAAGCTGTCAGAACTTGCCAACCATCTTATTGTTTCACTGTTTCTGAGTATTGGTACTGATTTTAGGTACCCAAATAGATGTTCTGAGAGGAGTGGTTTCTGAAATTGTGAGATTTATCTTATTTCCAAGCCATCTCTGTATTCTCCTTGTATTTGAAGTCACCTCTTTTAAGACTGGTATTTTCCTAAAGTCCAAGTTGCTTGGGTGCAGAAATATGTTTGGTGCTTCCCAGGTGGCGCAGGGGTAAAGGATCTGCCAATGGAGGAGACACAGGCTCTGTCTCTGGGTGGGGAAGATCCCCCAGAGTAGTAGGAAATGACACCTTGCTCTGGCATTCCCTCCTCGGAAATCCCATGGACAGAGGAGCCTGCGGGGCTACAGTTGGTGGGATCAAAGAGTCAGCCATGACTGAGTGACTGAGCACATAAACATGTTTGATGTTGAAAGAAACATATTTAAAGTAGAATCAAAACCTGGGGGCGTGGCTCAGATGGTAGAGAATCTGCCTGCAACGCGGGAGAGTCGGGTTCAACCTCTGAGTCTGGAAGGGAATGGCAACCCACTCCAGTCTTCGTGGTTGGAGAATTCCATGGACAGAGGAGCCTGGCGGATTACAGTTCATGGGATCCCAAAGAATTGGACACAACCGATCCACTTATACTTTCACTGTACTCAAAAACGGTTTCATATTATACCTGTTTTTAAATGACCATGGAAACTCTTCTTCCTTGGCACTGTCTGGGAGAAGCAGATGTACTACAGTTGATATTTTTTCCCTTAAGAATTGGCACGTATTGATTACCTGCAAAATTTTTTAAGGAATGAAATATTATTAATCAATTAGATTTGGGCTAAGTGAATGTTTTATAAGACCATCTATTTAAAATAAGTTAAAAATTATCATGGGAAATTATCTTGAATATAAATCTCCTTATTTAATAAATTTCCTGACCATGATTCATGACAAACATGTTATAAATGGTGCCTATGGCCCCTCTGTTTCACTTCCTTCATACTCTAAGTGTTTAAGCACAAATTTGGGGAATTTAAAGAGATTTATAATTCTTTCATTATGTAAGTTTTTATTTCTTTTGTTTGACATTTAAAATGTATTAGTGCTACAAATTTGTAGATAACTTTCCTAGGTTTCATATGTGTGTTTAAAAATTAAGATCTAGAATTGATGAGTCTTTTTTAAAGTGCACAGATATTGCCAGTATGTTTTAGTGGGCTTTTATCCTTAATAAATTGTTGTTGTTTTTTTTTAATGGGGATAGAATTGATATGTGATTTTTAAAATGTTACTTTTAAAAATTGGTCATTTTTGTTTGGGAAGCAGCTTTCTGGTAGTTTAATTCTCATGTTTACACAGAAGCAAGACTCTGTGAGTCAATTCCCAAGCAGCCCCTCTTTGTTTTCTTCGGTGGCCCAGGGAACAGACTTGTCACTCTGAAGTGCTCACCTGTAATTCTGTCCTTCCCTACTTCCCTGGGGCGAGTCTGAAATAAGCTTATCAGATCATATCTTATTGACAAAAAGCAAAGCTTACTGGTTGACAAAAGAAGAAGAGAGAACAAGTAAAACGTAAATGACAGAGGTTTGATGTAAAAAAAAAAATCTGGGTTAACGTTTTTAAATATTTTTTGAAAGTGGGACGTGCATCTTTTTATATTTGCTTGATTTTTACTTTATGTAAAATTTTAAGTGCAATAAAAGCTAACAGTTTTGTTTGTTATAGTTATATGTTCCCAAGCAAATCTTTCTATCATATTTTTGGAAGAACTTAGAGAAAAGTATGTTGCATCTTATGTGCTTTAAGTATAATTTTCTAATAGAAAATAGATATGGCTTTCAGACAGAAAGTAGACAGAGCCAGAGCTTTCTGATAAGAAGTAGAAATATTCTAAATATTGAAATAAATTATTATAAATGTTAAGTAATTATAAGGATATTTTATATCATATTTAAGCTTCCCTTTTAGCTCAGTTGGTAAAGAATCTACCTGTAATGCAAGAGACCCGGGTTTGATTCCTGGGTTGGGAAGATCTCCTGGAGAAGAAAATGGCAACCCACTCCAGTATTCTTGCCTGGAGAATTCCATGGACAGAGGAGCTTGGCAGGTTACAGTCAATGGGGTCACAATAATTGAGCATGACTTAGTGGCTAAACCACCACCATATCATATTTATATCCTGTCTTCTTCACTAAACAAAAATAGTCTTAAGGAACTTTTAAATCATATTTGTTTCTTGTCTTTTAGATCATATAAAACAATATTACCATATGGGGGAGCCTGGTGGGCTGCTGTCTCTGGGGTCGCACAGAGTCGGATATGACTGAAGTGACTTAGCAGCACTGTATATAAATGTAATTGATTTTCCTATACAGATCTTGTATTCTGCAACCTTGCTAAATTCATTTATTAGTTCTAATAGTTCTTTCAGTGCATTGTTTGATATTTTCTATATATATAATGTCAGGACATCTGTGAATAGAGATATTTTTACTTCTTCCTTTGCCTAACCAACTTGGCTATTGGATATAAATTGTAAGAGTAGACGTCTTTTCTTGTTCCAGTTCTTACAGGAAAAGCACTCATCGGTCTTTCACTAATAAGTATGATGTTAGCTATAAGTTTATTACATATGCCCTATTCAGGTGAGCAGAGAAGGCAATGGCACCCCACTCCAGTACCCTTGCCTGGAAAATCCCATGGACGGAGGAGCCTGGTAGGTTGCAGTCCATGGGGTCGCTAAGAGCGACTTCTCTTTCACTTTTCACTTTCATGCATTGGAGAAGGAAATGGCAACCCACTCCAGTATTCTTGCCTGGAGAATCCCAGAGACAGAGGAGCCTAGTGGGCTACCGTCTCTGGGGTCGCATAGAGTTGGACACGACTGAAGCGACTTAGCAGCAGCAGCAACCATCTCCATTATAATGCAGCTGATATTTATTAATTGCATAGCAGATGTAGGAACTTACTCTGGGTACTCTGAAGGTGGTATGTGCTGCAAGTCTGGTCACTTTGATTTATTCTTTGTTTCCAGACTCTTTAACCAACCTTCTAAAGTTGCTCTATCTACTAATACGTATAGATGGGTCAAAACCATCTCCTGACTGCTAGATACTGGCTCCTAAGCAGTCCCAGAGAACAAAGAAATCTGACCTTGGTCCATGATTGAGAAAGTCAGGAGAAATGTAGCCAATGCACTGGGCTACAAAGAAAGGAAGAGAGACGTCGCTTAGTTGTCTCCAACTCTTTGCAACCCCATGGGTTGTAGCCTACCATGCTCCTACGTCCATGGGATTTTCCAGACAAGAATACTGGAGTGGGTTGCCATTTCCTTCTTCAGGGGATCTTCCCGACCCAAGGAATGAACCCAGATCTCCTGCATTGCAGACAGATGCTTTACCCTCTGAGCCACCAAGTAGTATAAAACTATATTTGAAATGAGACTGATAGCAGCTAAGGAGGGAAAGATTTGGAAGAGACGTTAAGGAAAGAACTAGAGCTGCTAAATAGCAACAAGTTGAGGGGAAGAGAGCTACAATAGGTAGATTTTTTAAAAAGTTTTTACCAGTTACTATGGTAGTAAGTGCAAACAAGAATAATAGAAGAAATTCTCTGAGAACAGTCCTGAAGCATATCATGAATTCATCCTCAGTCATCCTTGTTATGAGTTTTGGGGAACGATAGAAGAGGTTGCTGAAATAGAGACCAGTGAGGAAGAAAAAGAAGTTCATAGACTTGAGGAAACTAACAGTATCAGTGTAATGAGACTAGTATTCTGATAATGGTGATATTATGAAAAGACTGATAGAAAGCTAAGTGGAGACTAAAATCCTAAAATTTGATTGCAGAGGAGGGGAAAAGGTATTGAGATATGGAAATATGTTACTAACTTAGGTTTTTAAGGAACATGACCTTGCTGAGCTCATACCCTTCCTTGGCTCTTCCAGGAAAGACTGTTGAGGCTTTCCAAAAGTTTCTTGTAAGTTTACAGTGGGGTCCCTGGGATTCCCAAGTTATTATCTGTCTACTTTCAGGAATGTTCCCTTCAATAGGAAGGGTCTTCTCTACATGGAAAGGAAACCACCTGCTTTAGGATGGTGAAAGCCAACATATGCCGAGAAAGTTAGAATGGCCTAACTGAGCCTTCCCCTTTAAATGGAGTTGTGGGCGTGAGCCTGCAAGACACAATAAATCAACCTCTTGTCCATTAGAAATATGGGGCAGCTCTCAGAGCCTTCTGGTTTGTATCCAGATTAACATCTAGTAATGTTAGTGGAGACAACGAAGTCATTCAAAATATGAAACCAGAATGTATAGGTTTTAGAACATGGAATGAAAGTACTGTGTCATTAAGATTTCATTATAATTTGTGTCAGAAAGTACAGGAAATAAAGCATTCAGAAAAAAGTTATACCAGTTCAGAATGTGTCATCTACCATGTTGTGTGCCAGAATCCTAACAGGCATTTCTGTTTACACCTGGCTCTTCTGAACCTCATTCCTGCCTTTGACTTATCCTATATGAACAACATCCTTCTTTAGTAAACAAATGAACACACTTCTTCACTCAGCAGTTAAAGAAAGCCACCAATTCACCTGTAAGTCTCAAGGATTGATTTTGATGGAATTATGCTTCAATTACATATATATATATGTGTGTGTGTGTGTGTGTGTGTGTGTGTGTATATATATATTTGCCTCAATATCGCTAATATGGGATGCTTACAATCTTATATAAAAATAAATCAATGTTGTTTGGGAGGAGACAGAATGACTCTGAAGCCTATGCTGTTAGGACCATTTATTACATTTTAATTTAATTATGCACTTTAATGGTGGTAAGAATTGACCACCATTGCCTGTTTTCATCAGACCTGTTGCACTCAAGTGTTATAATTCACTTTACAGAAGCTAGAAAGAATGACAACAAGAGGAAAATAAAAATGAATTCCCAGTATTTAGTGTCAATAGAAGGTAGTGTAAATCTTTTAAGATTTTTATAACATATCTATTTGCAAACAAATAAAATTAAGAAAACAATATTATACTTATCGCTTTTATTTTTATTATTGTAACTTTTTTTACTTAAGAAAATTGTCATATTGTCTCTGCATTAGCCAATATGCCTGGATAGTATCCGTTATAATGGGAGCATAGTATGCCATTGTTTGCACAGATAGCAGTCACTGTAACTAGTCTGTCTCTTTGGGCATTTATGTGTTCTTCAATTTTTTAAGATTATAATCACAATTATGATGAAAATCCTTTTAACTAAATCTTTGTGCTGAAATTTATTAAGATAACTTCTTTGAGGTAAAACTGGTGCTTCATAGAGCTGACACTTTTTAATTAATTTGCTGTAATCACAAGATTACCCTCCAGAAAGGATGTATTCTCCCAACCCCTGCATCCTTGACAAGTCTGGGTGATTAATCTTCATCTTAATAGGAGATAAAATTGGTCTTGATATTGTTTAAATTAGTATATGTAGAAAGGAGCACATTTTCTTTCTTTTTGGGCCATAAGGCATTTTCTTTTACTTCATTCCCTCCCTCCTTCCTTTTTTATTTATTTATTTTTGGGAAATTTTTCTACATAAGGATGTCTATATCATCCTTTTTTTTTTTTTGAGAAGTTAAACAAAGGGAAGTACAGAGAGCAGTGAAACAGAATATGTAACACCTAAAATTAACAAAGGTTTAACTTTTGTGGTGGCTCAGACTGAAAAGTAGACTGCCTGCACTGCAAGAGACCTGAGCTCCATCCCTGGGTTGAAAGGATCCCCTGGCAGCCCACTCCAGGATTCTTGCCTAGAGAATCCCATGGACAGAGGAGTCTAGTGGGCTACAGTCCGTGGGGTCACAAAGAGACACGACTGAGCAACTAAACGCACATAACGTTTCATTTATTTTAATTATTTATTGCTTTAGATCCTTAAAATAGAATATAAGAATATATATTCTTTAATACATATTGTATATATAGATATATAATATAAAGTTGAAATATCATTTTCTCTCTAATCCACTTACCTCTTTCCTTCCCCAGAAGCATCCACTGTCATGAATTTGGTGGTGTATTTTCTGTCTATGTTTTCTTATTCATTTAATTAAAATTAGGGTCAGCTGTTAGCCATAAAAAATTAAAAATAAGAGTGACTTAACATGAAGTTAACTTCTCACTTGTGAAAAACTCTAGGTACATAGTCCAGGGTGGGCATGGTCCTCCACCCAGTGACCTGGAATTCTTCTAGTTTCTTGCCTTATATTGGGTGGCTTTGATCTCATAATTCAAAGTAGTGACATCTAAATTCCAGAAAGGACAGAAAAAGGTATTAAAAAATATTAACAATTACCTACCTGTTACAAAAATTAATATTTATTTTAACAAAAATTAATCAGTAATAAGCTGCAACATTGCATTCAGTTATCCTCCTGTACAAATAAGAGTACAAGGAATATTCATTTACATATCTCCTCTTCTGCATGGGTGAGTTTCTCTGGCTTACGTACCTCAAAATGAAATTTTTGGGTCTTAGGGGATGGCTCTCGGTATACAATACTATACTAGATATTGTGAAATTCTTCTCCTTTTTAGGGTACTTCCAGCTTCAAATAACACAATGGACTTCAAAGCGGCTTAAATAAAGAAATTTATTACCTCACATACCAAGAAGCCCAGAAGTAGGGATGCTCTAGGCTTGACTTATTCATTGACTCAGTGGCTTGCTGTCTCCTCTTGGCTGCAAATAATCAAGTGCAGACAAAACAATGGCCAAAGTCACTATATCTTTTTATTTCCTTTGAAGAGCAGGGAAACTTCCTAGAATAGCTTTCTTTCATGTCTTATTGGCTAGAACTGAATTGCAGGTCAATGACTAAACTGATTACTTACAAGATAAGACCATGATGACTGGGTGGCGGAAAGGGCCAGTTATCCTTGAAGAACATTATCAGGAGGAAGGAGATACCAGCACAAAATATGCTGTTAGGACGGAAGATGGGGATGGTGGATGACAAGTAGGCAGTAGGCAGTGTTTGCTTTATTCCTAAAGAGGCTGCTACATTCCCATCAGTAGCAAATGAATCCTTGATTATCAGAGCCTTTGTTTGTTTTTGCCAATCTAATGAAAATGAAAAAATACTCTTTATTGTATTCCTTGGCATTTTCCTGCTTCTGGTGGGTTGCTTACCTTTCCAGACATTTATAGGCCTTCTGGGTTTTCTCTTCTGCAAAAAGCCTTATTTATATTTTTGCCTAGTATTCTCTAGAATCATTTGCATTTTTCTTATTGATTTGTAACAGTTTCAAAAGTATATTCTGAATAATAATTGTCTATAAAGTTGTGTTGGAAATGCCTTCTGCCAATAAATGGCTTGTCTTTTTTACTTTTAATTAAAAAAAGAAGTTTCTGTAACTTAAAGGTTTGTATTTTTTATATCTAGTCCCCAAATTATCTTCTACATGAAGGTCATACAAATATTCTTTTTCTTACTAAATGTTAAGTGACTAGCAAATTTTCGTATGTGTATATTAGCAATTTTTTAAAGTAATCTGAGGACTCTTCCTTAGAATATGTAAGATCAAAACTGCTTTTATGATGGTATTAAATGTTGTCTTTTTCACTCTCAATATTTTACCCATGTAAAGTGGAGTCTTTCAGAGGCTGTATGGCCTGTAATCTCACAGCAAATTGAAAATATCAAAGCAGAGATGGGACCCAGTTGTCCCTTATATCGAACAATAAAGTGATTTGTGAGACTAACTGATATTTTTCTGAATAAGTTTTTTTGTTTGTTTGTTGGAGATAACTTTTTTCCTCACAAAATATTTATGTAAATGTATATGTGATTTATTCTTTAAAATATTGAATTTATGAGTATTTTTAAAAATTCTTTTTAAATTTCTAACATATTAAGCATTGAGAAATATAATCCCCATAAATGAAAGCTATTTGGGATACTCAATAATTTTTAAGAATATAAAGGAGTCCTGAAACCAAAAATTTGTGAAAGTTTGCTGTATGTGAACAGTAATTTTTTTTTTTGCAAGTAAATTAATGACAGAGATCAAGAACCAGATAAAGAAGATGAATATGGATTATTTTCTCTAACTTTATTTTTAACTATATGTATTTGAAATGTGCAACATGATGATTGACATACATACACATTTTGGAANATTTTTTTTTTTGCAAGTAAATTAATGACAGAGATCAAGAACCAGATAAAGAAGATGAATATGGATTATTTTCTCTAACTTTATTTTTAACTATATGTATTTGAAATGTGCAACATGATGATTGACATACATACACATTTTGGAAAGATTTTCAAAGTCAAGACAATTAGCACATCTATCACCTCACATACTTACAGTAATTTTTAATTCAGAAATTCCCTTGCCTCGTAGCTATGTATCCAAAATTAGAACATTTATTTCATTGTCCTTGGGAAAATATGATTTGGAAAACAGTTCTGTTCCCATATACATTGTGTGTTAGCTAGAGTGATGATAATTAACTTGAATTTTTATCACTCATCAACTGCAATCATCCATTAGCCCAATGGGTACCATAAAATAATAGAAAAAGTGTGAATTTTGGTGTTGGACTAGGGTACCGTAAAATAATAGAAAGAGCGTAAATTTTGGTGTCGGACAGACCTGGCTTTGGATCTCTAGTATGGACACTGTAGCTTAAGCTAATAACTCAATCTGTCTGAACCTCGGTTTTGGGGAGGGAGTAGTCCATCTGGTAGTGTGTCTTTCTCATTAGGAAGAGAAGAATGTGGCTGAGCAGAGAGGAAGCAGATCCTGACTCAGCTGCACACTGCTGCTGCTAAGTCACTTCAGTCGTGTCCGACTCTGTGCGACCCCATAGACAGCTGTCCACCAGGCTCCCCCGTCCCGGGGATTCTCTAGGCCAGAACACTGGAGTGGGTTGCCATTTCCTTCTCCAGTGCATGAAAGTGAAAAATGAAAGTGAAGTTGCTCAGTCATGTCCGACTTAGCAACCCCATGGACTGCAGCCTACCAGGCTCCTCTGTCCATGGGCTTTTCCAGGCAAGAGTACTAGAGTGGGGTGCCATTGCCTTCTCCCAGCTGCACACTATTGGCTCTTAATTAAGTAGTAGTGCTCGCACTGCTCAGTGCTGTGGTTAAGGGCATCAGCCTTGTAGCCAGACCTCCTGGTGCATAGCCCAGTTCTATGTGCTCAGTTAATTAATTTGTGGGTAAATTACTTAACCTGTGTGTGTTTTTGAATATCCTAAAATGTAAATTTGGGGTAATAGTACTCTTTATGCCATAAGGGTAATTGTGAGAATTGACTGAATTACCATGTTTAAAACCCTTTTACAGTTTTGCCATGTAGTATGAATAAATGTTTACTTTTTCAGTTATACTTGCTCTTACTATTAGCTATCAACTGGAGTGTTTCTCTGCTGCCTCATAATAAACTACCCCAAAACCATAATGCCCTTAAAACAAAAACAATAATATATTTTGTGTACAAATCTCAGTAGATACAGATCATCTCTGTCTACAGTGGCATTAGTTAGGGTGGCTGACCTGGGACCTGGAGGATATACCTTCAAGTAGTATGACTCATACAGTTGATGCTGACTTCTGCTTAGAGCACAGCCAGGGCTATGTGCTGGGGATCTCTGTACTCTCCAAGTTGGCCTCTTCACAGGCGTGGTGACAGGGAGAAGTCCATCAGATTTTTATACTACTTGTCCTCAGTAGTCACCTACTTATATGATTTCAGTTAGTCGCAGATCCATCCAGATTTAAGAGGAGGGGACACAGACACCCTCCTCTCCATGGGAATAGTGTCAGAGTCACAGAAGACCATGAGGACTGGGAAATCCTGTTGCAGTCATCTTCAGGAAGTACAGTTTGCCACAATAGTAGTCTACTGATCTATGCTGCTGCTGCTGATAAGTCGATTCAGTCATGTCCGACTCTGTGCGACCCCATAGACGGCAGCCCACCAGGCTCTGCTGTCCCCGAGATTCTCCAGGCAAGAACACTGGAGTGGGTTGTCATTTCCTTCTCCAATGCATCAAAGTGAAAAATGAAAGTGAAGTCACTCAGTCGTGTCCTACTCTTCACGACCCCATGGACTGCAGCTCCTCCATCAAGATAATGTAATAANGGCAAGAACACTGGAGTGGGTTGTCATTTCCTTCTCCAATGCATCAAAGTGAAAAATGAAAGTGAAGTCACTCAGTCGTGTCCTACTCTTCACGACCCCATGGACTGCAGCTCCTCCATCAAGATAATGTAATAATCTTGTCATTCTTAATCACCAGCAGCAACAGTCTCAACTCTATGTATCAGAACTATCTTAGTACATTTTACAAAATGTAGATGGTGGGCAACTTTTCATTTCTTTTTAGTATTTTTCTCTATTTCCTGCGTTTTTTCAATATTGAGCACTTATTAATATAATAAAATTTTAAATGAGGATTAACTATTTTGACAGTATATCTACATACTCTATATTTTATGAATATGGAATTTTTTAAGTTGAAATGAAAATCTGTTTTACTCCTTGTTTCTCAGTTTGGGCTAGTGGCAGTGACCTCTAGAATAAAGGGAAAGGAAGACATGAAATGATCCTGTTCACAAATATTTCTAGGTTAAATGTTGGGTTCCTTAGGGCAAACCTGTCACCAAATATAGCCCATAAAGCCATGAAATGTGGTTCTCACTGCCTTATCCTTAGAACTGCAGGTTGCAGACCAATGATGAACTGCTGGTGAACTTGGGCAGAGAGCAATTTCTATTCATCTGTCAGGAAATTCATACACACAGTAAATATGTGAGTACATTTGGTAATGATAAGATTCACACAAATGAATGTGTAAATAAGGTGGTGCTCTTGAGATTTTGGGAAATGGCCAAAAGTTTTATCCCCAACTAAAACTTTGGATCTGCCTCTGATCTCACACAAAGCCATCTCTTTGACTTAAATGTGTCTTATTCTAAAAGATGTCAGGAATAGTTCTTTGAAACATTCAGCTTCTCTNATTTTGGGAAATGGCCAAAAGTTTTATCCCCAACTAAAACTTTGGATCTGCCTCTGATCTCACACAAAGCCATCTCTTTGACTTAAATGTGTCTTATTCTAAAAGATGTCAGGAATAGTTCTTTGAAACATTCAGCTTCTCTTTGCAGCTGTAATATACTTTTCCCTTCAAATGGCAAAATTATTCATTTTAAAAAGCAAAGACCATTTCAGGTTTGAGGTGAAAGCAGAGTGAAATATGGAGGTAAAGATCAGTTTCAAAGAGGAACAATTCTTTTTAACAATTTAATCTACTTTGAAGTAGCAGGTGTTGTTACATATATAGGGAATAGTAAAATACTCAGAAATAAAGAATGTACTGAATGTCACTCTGAGGACTTAAAAGGAGTTCATGTGACTTCTTGAGTAGATTAATTTGGTCTTGGGGAGTGTTTACAAGATAGTTGACTTTTGACTCAGTGTAGTTTTCATTTATTGAGCAAATATTATGTTCCAAGCCCTCTCCTTTGCACTTTACTTACTGATATTAATTCCTTCAATTCTCTCAACACCCCTGTGATGTAGTTAATACTATTATCCCTTGTTTATAGCCTAGAACAAAAAAGTTAAAAACTTGCCCAAGATCACAAAGTACAGCAGTCAGGCTTCATACCCAGGTTGACTAGCTCTAGAATCCAAGGTTTTATGTGCCTCTTATTGTGTTGCAGATGAGTTTTGGTTTCGTTTGTTTGTTAAATTATAGTACGTGGAAATTTTGCATTCAGTCAGTCAGTTCAGTCTCTCAGTCATGTCTGACTCTTTGCGACCCCATGAACTGCAGCACGCCAGGCCTCTCTGTCCATCACCAACTCCTGAAGTCCAACNCTGGAAATCTCATCCAAGCGTGTGTGAGATGAGGCTTATACCAATCAGTGACGCCTTCAGAACACTTGCAGATCTTCGCATTAACCATAATGGAGACTAGCAAACAACTCCCTGCCAGGTGCCTATGGAAGCAATCGATGGGACTCCAATCTCTTTCAGTGTCCATCCCAAATTAAAAGACGGTTGAGGGAGGGGAAAGAGGACATAATAAAATGATCATAAAAGCAAGGGTCACATTGTATGCTTATTCAACGTGCTTATCTGTATGTATATTACACTTTACAAACACAAGTTTTCAAAGACCTCCCAAATAAAAAAACAAACAGCTGAGAAATCCCTAGCCTAGATCAAGGTCACTGAATAACTGAAGCAGGAAAGAGAAACAGAAATATTAATTCACTTTCCTTTTCCCATTAATGCCCAGGAAAAGCCTGAACAAGTAAAACCTTGTGGAGCAGGAGCAGGTAGCTAATATGTCCATCTGTAATGTCGCATAACTATAAGTCTTCAAAAAAAACTTTGGCAGAGAGTTGCAGACCTAGAGGGAGGAGCCTGAAAGATCACTAATCCACCTTTTCATTTTACAGATGAGAAAACTGAGGCTCAGAAAAGGAACGAGTCTTGTCTCAGTCCAGTGATCATCTCTCTACAACTCTTGCCTCCTTTATAATCTGATCCATGGAGAAACTGACCAAAAGTGTGACAAACGGGCCCACAGAAGTCCCAAGAGAGCTGAGATGCACCTGTCAATATCCCCTGGGCTTAGAGGAAAGCTCACAGCAGCCTGACATGGCCAGTTACAGCAAAGCACATCCCATCTCTTCGGTACTATGTCTTTTTTTTTTTTT
>SJYV01007782.1:751566-764871 GCA_006410875.1 Neotragus pygmaeus
AAAAGCCTCAGTTCTTTGGTGCTCAGCTTTCTTCACTGTCCAACTCTCACATCCATACATGACCACTGGAAAAACCATAGCCTTGACTAGATGGACCTTTGTTGGCAAAATAATGTCTCTGCTTTTTAATATGCTGTCTAGGTTGGTCATAACTTTCCTTCCCAGGAGTAAGCATCTTTTAATTTCATGGCTGCAGTCACCATCTGAAGTGATTTTGGAGCCCAGAGAAATAAAGTCAGCCACTGTTTCCACTGTTTCCCCATCTATTTGCCATGAAGTGATGGGACGGGATGCCATGATCTTTGTTTTCTGAATGTTGAATTTTAAGCCAACTTTTCACTCTCCTCTTTCACTTTCATCAAGAGGCTCTTTAGTTCTTCTTCACTTTCTGCCATAAGGGTGGTGTCATACTTCATCTCTTCTGGGAATGTTAACAGCTGTCCCACCAGCCTCAGGGAGTTGTTGGAAAGAGCAAATGAATGAATTAGCATGGTTACAAATCCAGTTGCAAAATATAAAGTCCGTGTTAGTTATTATTATAATTAAGAACAATTAAACATCATTAAGCAACATTTCTTTTATATCTACCTACATTTCAGAAATGGACAGGGAGGCCTGGCTGCTGCAGTTCATGGGGTCGCAAGGTCGTAGTTTGTCCTTTTGTGTGATACAAGGTATGTCAACTGTTTAGAATGATGCTTAGCTTATTATCACACTCAATAGAATCTACTGGTTATTTTTCAGTTTCTAGCAGATGTCTTCAGTTTGAGGAAGCAATAAAAGGACAATGTCTCCTTGTTTTCACACAGAAGATGCCAAACTAAGAGCTGAAACATGGGGCTAAGAAGACTGGGAGGGGCTGTGTGGTACTGAGGAGACTTGGAAGTTGAATTCACATCTTCAGTGTTCAGTGATAGTAATCCCTCTCATTTATATTATCTTATTTATGTACTCATGTGCCAAGGCTGATCTGTTCATGGTGGCCCTCTGAGTACCGTTAAGTATTCCAAGGACATATCCAGGTTGATAAGATAGAGCGTTACGATCTCTGCCTCCAGTATTTGCCATCTTTAGACAATTCTTTAAAGTTTCTGAGATATTTTCGATTTTACTTCTTAATCATGCCCTTGCTGCAATCGGGGTTATCAGTATTCTTCTATAACACAGGAAACAGACTATGACCTGTTTTCTTCTATCTCTGTATTTTGCCCACTAGAGCGTACTGTCATGGCTTTGTAAGTCCCTTCACAGGTCTCAGCCCTTTTCTTGAAGTTTAGCATGGATCTGGACACATAACTGATGATCCATATAGTTTTGCTGAATTAAATTTTAGTGATTTAAGATTTCAGTCCTAACTGAATGATTGAGAATAGAGGCTTAAATGATTAAGGTTTTTAATGTTAATCATTATTCTTAATGATTAAGAATAAAACCTTAAACCTAAAACCGGAGCTGTTAGCACTTCCCTCATTTTTCCTAAATACCAGCTATTTCAGTTTCTGTAAAGCATGTTGCTCTACTAGGTGGAAAGCTTCATGTGTGTGTGCTCAGTGACTGCAGTCATGTCCAGTTCTTTGTGACTCCATGGACTGTAGCCCAACAGACCCTTCTGCCCGTGGGATTCTCCAGGCAAGAATACTGGAGTGTGTTAGCATGCCCTCCTCCAGGCAGTGTTCCTGACCCAGGGATCAAACCCGCATCTCTGCACTGCAGGCAGATTCTTCACTGCTGAGCCACCACGAAAACCTGGTTTGAAGGATATATAGGGTAATTTAACTGCCTGATGAGGTTCTCACGTCATTTTTGTCAGAATGGTCAGCAGACTAGGCAGCTGTCTAGAAGCCATGAAGGTTTGTGCACAGGNGGCAGATTCTTCACTGCTGAGCCACCACGAAAACCTGGTTTGAAGGATATATAGGGTAATTTAACTGCCTGATGAGGTTCTCACGTCATTTTTGTCAGAATGGTCAGCAGACTAGGCAGCTGTCTAGAAGCCATGAAGGTTTGTGCACAGGATGCCAAAAAAGGAATCAGTATAATCTAGTGACCCTGGGAAGCAGGAAGAAAAGGTCAGGTGTTAGGATGCCTGCTTCTTCCCAGTGAATCCTTCTGACATTTAAGCTTCTTCTTCTTCTTTTTTTTTTTTCTACAGCTTACCTTAACCTTTTATTTTCTTTGTGTATGCCCAGCAGTTTTATTTTCTAGATCCACTTACTGATGTCTGTGGTTTATTTGTACATTTCACTTCCTTTTCTAGCTGTTTAATAAAGGTCATGTTTTTAACTACAGTGTTGATGGTTTGTTCAGTAGACCCAGGCATCACTTCTGTAATGTCCAGTGGAATCCTTTCCACAAGACAAAAAGGAGTTTCTGAGTTTTCATAGATCTGAGTAATGACTTTTGGTCTACAGAAATATAGATTCTACTACTAATAATGCCGCTGGTTACTGTCATAAAATTAATCTTTTTAAAGTGAAAAATTTAGTGGTATTTAATACATTCACAATCCAGTTCCAAAACATTTCATCACCCCAAAAGGAAAGCTGTACCAGTTAGACAGTTACTCTGCATTGTCTCCCACCTACCCCAGCTCCTGCCAACTAACAATCTGTCCTCTCTTTCTGTGGATTTGCCAATCTGGACTGTTCATGTAAGTGGGATCATACTATTTATATATGCCTTCTTTCAGTTATAATGTTTTAAATTTTTTATGGCTAGGTAATATTCCAATGTGTGTGTGTATATATATATATATACACACACACATACCAAAATTTGTCTATCCATTCATCAGTTGATGAACATTTGGGTAGTTTGTATACCCTTTCTATTATGAATAATGCTTCTATAAACTTTAGTGTACAAATTTCTGTGTGGAAATAAATTTTCATTTCTCTGGGTCATTGTAATTTCAATTGTACATTCTAATCCAATTTATCTATTTTTTTCTTTTGTTACTTGTTTTATTTTATTTTATTTGGTGTCAAAGCTAAGAATTCATTGCCACATCTAAGGTCATGAAGATATACTACTACAGTTACAGTTTTAGTTCTTATATTTTGGCTATTTATCTATTTGCAGTTAGAGTTTATATATGGAGTGTAGTAGGGTAAACTGAATTATTTTGTATATGAGTATCTAGTTATGGCTGGAGAAGGAGGTAGCAGCCCACTTCAGTGTTCCCGCCTGGCAAATTCCATGGACAGAGGAGTCTGGAGGGCTATAGTCCATGGGGTTGCAGAAAAGTTGGACACGACTTAGCAGCTAAACAACAACAACATTCAGAGTTATCCCAGTACCATTTATTGATGATACTCTTCTTTTCACCATAAATAGTCATGGCACTGTTAATGAAAGTTGAATGACCATATGTATTTGGGCTTAATTCTGGGCTCTCAATTTTATTTCACTGATCCATGTGTCTATCCTACATGAGCACACTGATTAATGTGTTTTGAAATTAAGAAGTGTGGGTCCTGCAATTTTGTTTTTTTTTTTCAGTGTTGTTTAGCTTTTAGAAGCCCCTTACAATTCCATATGAAGTTGAGAATTGACTTTTAAAATTATGCAAAAAGAAAACAACACTGGATTTTGATAGATATTGCATTAGAATGGTAGATCACTTCAAGTGATATTTCCGTCTAATAATATTAAAGCTTTCAGTCCATGAATATATGATATTATTCTATTTTTTGTCTTTAATGTATTTCAAAATATTTTCTAGTTTTCATTATATAAAGCTTTCAACTTCTTGGTTAAATTTATTTCCAGGCTTTTTATTACTTTAGATATTATTATAAATAAATCTGATTTCTGATAGCTCCTTTAAGATTGTTCATTAGTGGTGGATATAAACACAAGTGTTTTTTATATATGATCTGATACGTTGAATTCAGTTGTTAGCTTCTAGTACTTTTTTTTTGTAGATTCTTTGACATCTTCTATATATATATATGTAAGATCAAGTCATTTACAAATAGAGATAGTTTGACTGCTTCTTTCCTAATTCATATGCTTTCATTTCCTTATCTTGCCTAATTACTCTGGCTAGAACTTCTAGAACAGTCTTGAGTAGCAATGGTGTTGCTTACTGTAGACTTGTCATAAAAGCTCTTTATTGTTTTGTAGGGGTTCCTTTTTTTTTTTTAGGGGTTCCTTTTTATTCCTAGTTCTCTGTCTGGTTTTTGGTTTTGTTTTGTTTAGTCAAGAAAGTATATTAGATATTGTCAAATGCTTTTTCTGCATCAACTGAGATGATCACATGTGACTTTTTACCTGCCTACTGTTAATATTAAAAATATTGTGTTCATTGAGTTCCTTATGTTGAACTACCCATGCATTCCTGGAATATTCACACTTGGTCATAATGTGAATATACTGTTCTGATTTGCTAATGTATATTGAACATTTTGTGCATCTACAGCTGTATGCAGTATTAGTCTATAGCTTTTATTTTATATAGTGTAATCCTAGCCTTATGCATGAGTTGGGAAATCTTTACTCCTATTTTCTTGAGAGAGGTTGAGAGGGATTAATGCTAATTGCCCTTTAAATGTTTGGTAAAATTCACCAGTGAAACCATATGCTACTGGGTTTTCCTTTATTGGGAATTTTTTTCATACTGATTCAATCTCTTTATTTTTATAGGTCAATTGAAATAATGTTTTTATTTTTTAGACAGTTTTTGTAGTTGGTGTGTTTTTAGGAATTTGTCCATTTCATTTAGTTTATCCAGTTTGTTGGTGCACAGTTGTTTATAGTATTTTCTTATAATAATTTTTATTTCTCAAAAGTTGGTAGTTATGTCTTCACTTTCATTTTTTATTTTATCTATTTATTAGTTTTTTTTCTTTCTGTTTAACTAAAGATCTGTCAATCTTCTTCATATATCAAAGAACTAAATTTTGTTTGTTGTTTTCTTATTTACTTATTTCTATTGACACATAGTTGATTTACAATGTTGTGAATTCCTGTTGTATAGCAAAGTGATTTAGAACCAAATTTTTATTTCATAGACTTGGTTGTTTTTCTGTTCTATGTTTCATTTATCTATGCAATGATCTTTATCATTTCCTGTATCTGCTTGCTTTGGCTTTAGTTTGCTATTCTTTTTCTAGTTCCTTAAAGGTGTAAAGTTAGGTTGTTGATTTAAGATTTTTCTTCTTTTTTAGTATATACATTTTTTAGCATATACATTTGCAGCTACAAATTTTAACCTAAGCCTTGGTTTCAGCACATCTAAAAAAATTCAATATGTTTTATATTCATTTTTACTTATCTGAGGATATATTCAAAATTTCACTTGTGATTTCTCTTTTGAACTATTGGTTAAGATTATGGGGGGGAGTTGGCTTTTTTTTTTTTTTAGATTTTATTTTAAGAGAACATTCAGTTCAGTTCAGTTGTTCAGTCGTGTCTGACTCTTGGCGACCCCATGAATCACAGCACGCCAGGCCTCCCCGTCTATCACCAACTCCCGAAGTTCACTCAGACTCACGTCCATCAAGTCAGTGATGCCATCCAGCCATCTCATCTTCTGTCGTCTCCTTCTCCTCCTGCCCCCAATTCCTCCCAGCATCAGAGTCTTTTGCAATGAGGCAACTCTTCGCATGAGCTATTGGACTTTCAGCTTTAGCATTAGTCCTTCCAGTAAACACCCAGGACTGATCTCCTTTAGGATAGACTGGTTGGATTTCCTTGCAGTCCAAGGGACTCGCAAGAGTCTTCTCCAACACCACAGTTCAAAAGCATCAATTCTTTCACGCTCAGCCTTCTTCACAGTCCAACCCTCACATCCATACATGACCACTGGAAAAATCATAGCCTTGACTAGACGGACCTTTGTTGGCAAAGTAATGTCTCTGCTTATGAATATGCTATCTACGTTGGTCATATTTTCGTTCCAAGGAGTAAGCATCTTTTAATTTCATGGCTGCAGTCACCATCTGCAGTGATTTTGGAGCCCCACAAAATAAAGTCTGACACCGTTTCCACAGCAAAGTTGAGAGGACAGTACACAGATTTCTACTTTGCCTGCAATCCCCACAGATGGACAGACTCCCTCATTGTCAGTGTCCTCCACCAGAGGTTTTTTTTTTCTTTAAACGAAGGTTGACCCTACATTGACACATCATTATTATCCAAAGTTAACAGTTAAGGATCTGTTTTTGGTGTCATACATACTTTCAGCTCAGTTCATTCGCTCAGTCATGTCTGACTCTTTGCGACCCCATGAATCTCAGCATGCCAGGCCTCCCTGTCACTCACCAACTCCCGAAGTTTACCCAAACTCATTTCCATTCAGTGGATGATGCCATCCAACCATCTTATCCTCTGTCGTCTCCTTCAACTCCTGCCCCCAATCCCTCCCAGCATCAGGGTCTTTTCCAATGAGTCAGCTCTTCGCATCAGGTGGCCAAAGTATTGAAGTTTCAGCTTTAGCATCAGTCCTTCCAGTGAATACCCAGGACTGATCTCCTTTAGGATGGACTGGTTGGATCTCCTTGCAGTCGAAGGGACTCTCAAGAGTCTTTTCCAATACCACAGTTCAAAAGCATCAATTCTTTGGAGCTCACCTTTCTTTATAGTCCAACTCTCACATCCATACTTGACCACTGGAAAAACCATAGCCTTCACTAGATGGACCATTTTTGGCAAAGTAATATCTCTCCTTTTTAANTTCCAATACCACAGTTCAAAAGCATCAATTCTTTGGAGCTCACCTTTCTTTATAGTCCAACTCTCACATCCATACTTGACCACTGGAAAAACCATAGCCTTCACTAGATGGACCATTTTTGGCAAAGTAATATCTCTCCTTTTTAATATGCTATCTAGATTGGTCATAACTTTCCTTCCCAGGAGTAAGCATCTTTTAATTTCTTGGCTGCAGTCACCATCAGCAGTGATTCTGGAGCCCCCAAAATAAAGTCTGATGCTGTTTCCACTGTTTCCCCATTTATTTGCCATGAAGTGATGGGACCAGATATCATGGTATTAGTTTTTTGAATGTTGAGCTTTAAGCTAACTTTTTCACTCTCCTCTTTCACTTTCTGCCATAAGAATGGTGTAATCTGCATATCTAGTTCAGTTCAGTTCAGTTCAGTAACTCAGTCGTGTCTGACTCTTTGCGACCCCATGAATTGCAGCACGCCAGGCCTCCCTGTTCATCACCATCNATAAAACCAATCAGAAAATGCATCTCAAAGGCTGCCTTGTCGTGCCTTGCTGTCAAAACCCTAAGTCCTCCCTTTTCAAGTTAGGTATAGGCACCCCTGGGATATATGGGGGTATGCCAGGAATCCATGAGGCCATAGACTAAATATAACACACTGGGGGAAAGTTAAAACATTTAAACCGAAGCTAACTTAAAACACTCTTTTCATGTTAAAATAAACAAGACATAGAATGTACATTCCCATGAATGTTTAAGATGAAGCAGTATTTCAGGAGTAGTTCAGGCTTTCAGTGGGCATCCCTTTCTCCCTGGTTGCATGTGTTTTACCTTGCCCACCAGCAAGGGGTGCTTTGCTACAAAGACCTGAGAAACCCCACTCATGCAGGGAGGGGCAGCTGGGTTTCTTCTTGGGATCACCGTAGTGTCTTCCTGACTCACCCCCATCCTCCCAGGAGCTGGTCTGTGTCCTTGGAAGAGGTGGCCCACACAGCCCAGTGTCTGGGAGGCAGCCTCGCTGCCACCATCAAAACACGGGGGGCTTGCTCTCCTGGCAGGAACAGCAAGAGCCAGCCTGGTTTTCAGCTTTCCGGCTGGGCCGAAGGTTTAAGAAGTCCAAGAACAACCAGACCTTGCTTTCTGACCTCTCGTCTATTCTTCCTCAGCTCACAGAGAACCCACCTGGCTAGCAGTTGGTGTTTGAGCCCCAGGGTGGGACAGAGCACAGATGCTACTCAGCAAATGCTCACACTGGCCATCCTGACAGCACTGTCTCCTGGGGCTTCCGGCAAGGGGGACTTTCAAAGGATTAGGGTGACGGGAGTTTTCACCAGGGCCCAGGTCCTCCTTCACCCATGAGGGACCAACAGTGTGGCTGGTGCAGCTTCCAGCTGCACACAGACCTGTAGTGAGAACTCAGTTCCTGTGGCCGTGAAGGTGACGAAGTCTGTTCTTTGCAATCTTCCTTTTTGCAGGTTTCCTGAGCCAAGTGAAGGTCTGTCTTGGAGAAGCAGGAGTAGAAGGGGCTGCACATAATGGCGCAGGGGGGCCCCCAGGATGAGTGGGGAGATGCATCTCCCCTCTGCAGCTTGACTGGGGAGGCTTATGACCCCGGCAGGCTGAGCATCAACTTGGAGAGTGAGGATGAAGCCCCTGGAAAGGCAGGAGACCAAGGGGCCACTGGTGACCCTGATCAGCAGGCCCGACCAAGGGGCAGCTCCCAAGCGACCGAGGACAATCCTGACTTGCTCTGGCCGCATCCAGCCCGCAGAAAGGAAGAGAAATTATCTGGCTCCTTTAGTACCTCAGGCGTGGGGAAGAAACCTATGGCACTGCTGGGGAAGAAGGCCAGCTGGGAAAGAGATGTGTCAAAGATCACNTCCAGCCCGCAGAAAGGAAGAGAAATTATCTGGCTCCTTTAGTACCTCAGGCGTGGGGAAGAAACCTATGGCACTGCTGGGGAAGAAGGCCAGCTGGGAAAGAGATGTGTCAAAGATCACCCCAACAGAGGCCTCCTCCAGAGTAAGCACGACTCCCCGGGGCCTCTCCCGCAAGTGGTTCAGTGAGACGCAACCTCCTAGGGCCTCATTACCTGCTGGTCATGAGGGAGACTCAAGGGCAAATCTGGATGCCACCCTGGGGGTCCCAGCCAACTTCCTTGGGTCTGCAAGATACCTCCGTGTACAGAAGGATGGAGACAAGTCCCCAGACAGCTCCTCTGCGGGGGGGTGTGTCCCCAAAGCAGGGGGCAGTTGGGACCTCTCCACGCAAGAGACACACACACCAGCCCAGGAGTCGGCTACCCAGGCCCGCCTGGCAGCCGGGGAGGCTCTGGCCAAAGCGCGGAAGAGCTCTAAAGACCCGAACCCGGCGGGCTCCGGGGAGGGCAGGCAAGGGGAGGCGCGTCCCTACAAGTGCCTGCGGGGCGGGAGGGCCGTCCAGAAGTTGACTGGCGCTAAGCCTTACCCGTGCGAGCTGTGTGGGAAGGCGTACTCCCACCGGGCCACGCTCCAGCAGCACCAGCGCCTGCACACGGGCGAGCGGCCCTACCGGTGCCCCTTCTGCGACAAGACCTACACCTGGTCCTCCGATCACCGCAAGCACATCCGCACGCACACGGGCGAGAAACCCTACCCGTGCCCGGACTGCGGGAAGGCCTTCGTGCGCTCCTCAGACCTGCGCAAACACCAGCGCAACATGCACAGCAAGGACAAGCCCTTCCCCTGCGCCGAGTGCGGCCTGACCTTCAACAAGCCGCTGTCGCTGCTGCGCCACCAGCGCACGCACCTGGGCGAGAAGCCCTTCCGCTGCCCCACCTGCGGCCGGGAGTTCGCTGTGGCCAGCCGGATGATGGAGCACCTGCGCGTGCACTCCGGCGAGCGGCCCTTCCGCTGCCCCTCCTGCGGCAAGTGCTTCACCAAATCCTCCAACCTGCTGGAGCATCAGACGCTGCACACCGGCCAGAGGCCCTTCAAGTGCGCCGACTGCGGCGTGGCCTTCGCGCAGCCCTCGCGCCTGGCGCGCCACCAGCGCATCCACACCGGCGAGCGGCCCTTTGCTTGCGCGCAGTGTGGCCAGGCCTTCGCGCGCTCCTCCACCCTGAAGCGGCACCAGCAGATCCACTCCGGGGAGAAGGGCTTCCTCTGCGCCGAGTGCGGCCGGGCCTTCCGCGTGGCCTCGGAGCTGGCCCAGCACACTCGGGTGCACAACGGCGAGAGGCCCTACCAGTGCGCCGACTGCGGCCAGGCCTTCACCCGGTCCAACCACCTCCGACGACACCGAGTCAAGCACCACAGCGGCAAGCAGCCCACCACCCCCTCCGACGACGACGAGTGAGGGCGCCCTCGGCTGGCCCTCAGGGGAGGTGAATAAGACACGGCCGACCTCGGATGCGGTGACAGAAAAGACTAGCCGCCTCCTGCCCTCAAAACCATCTGCAAATACCGAGAAAGCATCGGGGCTCATCCTTTTCTGAGAAAGGTCCTTTTCTGTTTAAACGTGAATAAAGAAATCCCCAGAAGCTTGATCTCCTTGAGGGAATCCTCCAAAGCAAAAAAGCATACCTGTGGGGACGGTAGAGTTAACCCAAGAGCTTTGTGTAGTATAGTTTTACTAAAGTTTAAAGAAGATAGAGAAAGCTTCTGACATAGGCATCAGAAGGGGGGCAGAAAGAGTACCCCCTTGCTAGTGTTAGCAGTGGAGTTATATACTCTCCAATGAATCAGAAGAATGTCTGGAAGTTGTAAAGACCTCACCAGACCTACTCCCATAATTTACATTTTAGGGTAACAGGGTTAGCCAGGAGGTTTAATCCAAAGACTGTCCTCAGGCAGGATACATTATTGTTATATAATCCTAAAGAAAGTAGAGGGGAAAAAAGTTTGTCCTTTCTTCCTCCTTGAGAATTCCAGACCCCTCTCTCCTTAGGGATCCCTAGACTTCTTATCAACCTGCCTAGGAAATGACTCTCTCAAAACCCCGCCAGATGGCTCAGCCTTTCAGTTTCCTAACAGATGACTTTACCCTGGGCAATGTCTTTATGAATCGTGGCTTTGAATTAGAGAAGGCCTTTATCTTAGAGGGGCTTCCCTGGTGGCTCAGACTGTAAAGAATCTGTCCACAGTGCGGGACACCTGGTTCCATCCCGGGGTCCCAAGATCCCCTGGAGAAAGGAATAGCAACCCACTCCAGTAATCTTGCCTGGAGAATCCCTGAAAAGAGGAGCCTGGCAGGCTGCAGTCCATGGGGTCTCAAAGAGTTGGACACGACTGAGCAACTAAAACATACTCTTTATCTTATGGGGGGGCAGGGGGGTTATGTTCTGGTTTGTTGTTGTTATTATTTAGTTATTATTTAGTTGTTATTATTTAGTTATTATTGTTATTATTTAGTTGTTGTTATTTAGTGGCTAAGCTGTGTCATACTCTTTGCATCCCATGGACTGCAGCAGGCAAGGCCTCCCCGTGTCTCACTAACTCCCCGGAGTTTGCCCAAGTTCATGTCCATTGAATCGGTGATGCTTTCCAATCTTCTTATCCTCTGCAGCTCTCTTCTCCTTTTGCTTTCAATGTCCTATATTTAGGGACCAGTTATCCTAGAAATCCACAACAGCCTTAGCATCTGGAAAANTCTCACTAACTCCCCGGAGTTTGCCCAAGTTCATGTCCATTGAATCGGTGATGCTTTCCAATCTTCTTATCCTCTGCAGCTCTCTTCTCCTTTTGCTTTCAATGTCCTATATTTAGGGACCAGTTATCCTAGAAATCCACAACAGCCTTAGCATCTGGAAAAGAAGTCTGCGCTTTCACAGTGGAGCTTAGTACCTGGAGCTAACCCCCAAGTCTCACCCACAAAATTCACACATGCCTCCTCTCTGGACACCTCTCTTCTTGTTTCTACCCTGGGAGCTTCAGTCACATTTACAAAGGAATCTGCCCATTTATAGAGATATATACAAAACTTCTCCATATGAGCCTGCCCATGGTTCCGGGAAAATTTAAGGTTCATTTAAACTTACTGGGATCATGAGTTCCAATTTGAAGTAAATAAAATAAAGCACCCCCTGCCCAAATGCTAATCAGCTTGTGTTTCACCATCATTAAAACCAGGTTTGAAAACCTATCTGATTCACAGCTGTTCTCTAACAGGGTTAGAGTCATGTAAATAGAAATTTACATGACTAACAGCCAATCTTAAATATTACTGACCCATCGAATTGGGGATAGTAATTAGCTCTGGACCTCAACTGGGAGGAATCCATGATGTCAGAGTTCGTTGCTGCATGGGCGCCGATAACACTTCTGATCTTGTCAAAATTAAAGATACTCCACAGAAAAGGTACTTGTACTCCCCTTTTGAGGACATTTTTAGTATATTCCTAAAATCATCCCCAAAGTCTGCCAAATCTGAATTTCTCTGTCCTTCACTTGATTTGGACCCAGGAGTGACTGCTAAATAGTCTTCTCATGCTTGACACATAGGGGCCAACTAGAAGTGACATATGTCGTCAGACCTTGTTTGACCAAGTTATCTTAAAGCTCTGACTGTATGCCTGGAGGTTTTGTGCGTGGATTCCCTTAGGTACATCTGCATGTCCAAACGACAGAGTTAGCTGGTTCTGGGTCTGGTACGAAAGCCAGTGATTGGGTTCCTAGTCCATCTCCATATTTACCAGTGATATGATCTTGAATTCAGCCTGTATATCTGAAATGGCAAAATAGAAATGATAATAATGGGGTAACGAAAGTGAACTTCATCCTCCCAGGAGAAGGATGCAAAGGTGTTAGACTGGTAGAGAAGTCATAAGAACCAGCCATAACCTGGTGACTCTGAACAGAATAGGGTCTAGTATTTTTTTTTTTTTTCTGGGTAATCAGTGAAATATTTGAAAATTGAAGTTACTATTTCTTTTCTTTGTATTCTCTTTAAGATGTTTGGTAGTAGAGTTATTTTCTCCTAATTAAAATTTTTGGTTTGGCCTATAATTTCTTAAGGTGGTTGTTCCCCAACCAGTTCTTAGAATGGCTGTATAGAAATCACCTGGGAGGTTTGTTAAATGCACACACTTGCTGAATCCTAGCCTTGAATATTGACACAGGTCTGTAATGCATCTTATAATCTAATTTATAAAGCTTCCCTTGTGTTCTGGTGCACAGCTCAGTTGGGACCACTACTGGCATAATTAACATATTGGTGACGCTCAAATATTATTTAGTAAACAGATAATAGAGGAATAAGAAGTGGGTGCTATGGATGAGAGCATAGAAGAACTGTACTAAAAACAGGCACAAATTACTAGGACATCTCCTAACTTGGCCATGGTGGACTCAAACTAGCAAAGCAGGTTTTGAAGTGTTCCATAATTTCACTTCTGAGATGAGATGATGCAACAGCTAGGTATGACTTCCAGATGGTTTCACTTTGGGGGAGAGAGTAAGTTAACACGGAGAAGGCAATGGCAACCCACTCCAGTATTCTTGCCTGGAAAGTCCCATGGATGGAGGAGCCTGGTTGGCTGCAGTCCATGGGGTCGCAAAGAGTTGGACACGACTGAGCGACTTCACTTTTGCTTTTCTCTTTCATGCATTGGAGAAGGAAATGGCAACCCACTCCAGTGTTCTTGCCTGGAGAAT
>SJYV01007782.1:769513-788431 GCA_006410875.1 Neotragus pygmaeus
CTGTGAAGAAAGCTGAGCACCGAAGAGATGATGCTTTTGAACTGTGGTGTTGGAGAAGACTCTTAAGAGTCCCTTGGACTGCAAGGAGATCCAACCAGTCCATCCTAAAGAAGACCAGTCCTGGGTGTTCATTGGAAGGACTGATGCTGAAGCTGAAACTCCAATATTTTGGCCATCTCATGTGAAGAGTAGACTCATTGCAAAAGACCCTGATGCTGGGAGGGATTGGGGGCAGGAGAAGAGGATGACAGAGGATGAGATGGCTGGATGGCATCACCGACTCAATGCACACGAGTTTGGGTGAACTCCAGGAGCTGGTGATGGACAGGGAGGCCTGGCGTGCTGCAATTCATGGGGTCTCAAAGAGTCAGACATGGCTGAGCAACTGAACTGAACTGAAGGGAGAATTGGAGAGATGTTGGTCAAATGTACAGACTTTTGGCTATAAGATGAATGAGGTCTGAGAATCTAATGTAAAACATGATGACTGTAGTTGACAATGCTATGTAGTATAATTGGAATATGCTGAAAGTAAAAATTGAGTGTTTTCACCCAAAAGAAAAATTAATATGTGAGGTGAAGTGTAGTTAAGACTCTTTGTGACTCCATGGGCTACACATGGAATTCTCCAGGCCAGAATACTGGAGTGGATAGCCATTCCCTTCTCCAGAGGATCTTCACAACCCAGGGATTGAACCCAGGTCTCCCACATTGCAGGTGGATTCTTTACTAGCTGAGCCACCAGGGAAGCCCATGTGAGGTGATGTCTATGTTAATTAACCAGATGAGGGGAATCCTTTTACAATTTATGTATATATTAAATCACCACAATATACACTGTAAGTTTCTTATAATTTTATATGTCAATTATTCCTTGATAAAGCTAAAGTTTAAGAAATGAATGTAGAATATTTTTCTAAAGAGTTTGCCCCCAAGTCTTGGCCATTCCTCCCTTCAAGAAGTTCNTGTATATATTAAATCACCACAATATACACTGTAAGTTTCTTATAATTTTATATGTCAATTATTCCTTGATAAAGCTAAAGTTTAAGAAATGAATGTAGAATATTTTTCTAAAGAGTTTGCCCCCAAGTCTTGGCCATTCCTCCCTTCAAGAAGTTCAGTTCAGTTCAGTTGCTCAGTCGTGTCCAACTCTTTGCAACCCCATGGACTGCAGCATGCCAGGCCTCCCTGTCCATCATTAACTCTTGAAGTTTACCCAAACTCATATCCATTTAGTTGGTGATGCCATCCAACCATCTCATCCTCTGTCATCCCCTTCTCCTCTCGCCCTCAATCTTTCTCAGCATCAGGGTCCTTTCCAATGAGTCAGCTCTTCGCATCAGGTGGCCAAAGTATTGGAGTTTCAGCTTCAGCATTGAAGTAGAGGCTAGTATTTCCTCCTTTGTGTGGGTGAGACTCAGTGACTCAGTTCTAGTGAATTGAATAAAGCAGAAATGTTAGTGCACAGTTTCTGAGGCTGCATCACAAAAGGCACCCTGGCTTCTATAGCCCTCTCTCTTCTCTCTCTGTCTCTCCATCTCTCTCTCTTGAAGAGCCCATGTGTCCAGGGACAGAACTGTTCTGCTAATAGCTACATCAATGAGTTAGTAGGGCATCCTCTAGCCCAGTTGAGATAGTTCAGGTGACTGCAGATGTGCGTACTGCTTGACTGAAACCTCAGGAGAGATCTGAAGCCAGAACCATCTAGCTAAGCAGCCCCAGATCCCTGACTCTTGGAAACTGTGTGAAATAATCAGTGCTTGAGACATTACTTTGCCAACAAAGGTCCATCTAGTCAAGGCTATGGTTTTTCCAGTGGTCATGCATGGATGTGAGAGTTGGACTGTGAAGAAAGCTGAGCACCGAAGAACTGATGCTTTTGAACTGTGGTGTTGGAGAAGACTCTTGAGAGTCCCTTGGACTGCAAAGAGGTCCAATCAGTCCATTCTGAAGGAGATCAGCCCTGGGATTTCTTTGGAGGGAATGATGCTGAAGCTGAAACTCCAGTACTTTGGCCACCTCATGTGAAGAGTTGACTCATTGGAAAAGACTCTGATGCTGGGAGGGATTTGGGGCAGGAGGAGAAGGGGACGACCGAGGATGAGATGGCTGGATGGCATCAAGGACTCGATGGACGTGAGTCTGAGTGAACTCCGGGAGATGGTGATGGACAGGGAGGCCTGGCGTGCTGAGATTCATGGGGTCGCAAAGAGTCGGACACGATTGAGTGACTGGACTGAACTGAACTGTACTGTTTTGAGATGCTAAATTTTCTTGGGGAATTTGTCACAAACAATAGATCACAGCAATAAGTCACAAACAATAGAAAACAACTTGCCCCTAGTGAGTAAGAGGGCTGTCACTAGATGTCACCATGAGCCCTGATTTCTGTCCTAAGGAAATGGACAGAGGGGTTGGAAAGCATGTCTATTTCCCGTCACATCTCCCCACAGTGGTCACTGTTAAAGTTGGCAGAAATTCAGCTGGTGTCACAGCTGAATCACTGAATCACTGTTCATCTCTGTCACAAACTCCACGGCCAAGTGAACTGTCCTAATTCTAGGGCCGAGCAAGAGGGACGCTCTGGGAAGGGGGCAGAGCATTATGCATGCTCTGTGGATACTAGCACTGTGTGAATGAGAATGCTGAGAATAAAACCCTTTTGCTTACCCTCTTTTCTGGAATCCTGCAATTCCTAACCAGGGAGATGAATGGATCACTGCATGATCTTCCTCAGAATGTGGGGGAGGGAAATCTGGAATTCTCTAGAGTGTAGAGCACAACCCTATAAAAGGAATATTATTAGCCCCATTTTGCAAATAGGGAAGCGAAGGAGTGGGAATGTTAAGCAACACATTCAAGGTCACAAAGTTGGTAAGCACAGAACCGGAACACCAAGTCAGATCTGTGGAGCTGCCTTGCCTCTGCCTTTCAGTCGGCAAGGGTGTGAGAACCAAGGCTTAGCCCCAGGTTTCTCCCTGGGCTCACTGGATACTCAGGGTTCCTTCCACTATAACCGCTGGATCTTATGCCTACTGTCTTTATTTCTCTATTCCTTTCTTTATTTTTAAAAGGTTTTTTATTGTGGTAAAAGTCATATAGCATAAAACATACTGTTTTATCCATTTGTAACTGTCCATTTCAGTGGCACGAAGTGCATTCACATTTTTGCACAACTCTCACCATCATTCATCTCTCAATTCTTTCACTTTCCTAAATGGAAATTCTCCCACTTCCCTGCCCTAGCTTTCTGTAAGTCCCACAGTGGGCCTTTTCCCATTTCTCTTTCTCACTCCTCACTTTCAAACCCCTATCTCCAATGAATAAGTAGGTCAATGAGGAAGGGGAGTTTAACAAGATGATGATGTGGGCACATTTGGGAGGCAACTGAAGCTCCTGTTGGCACACCCTCAGCTCATGTTTCTGGGGGGAAAGTATCCTGAAACTTACCCATACCTAAAGCCTTTCCGGCTTGTGGCCGCATCATCCCCGTCTGTCCTTATAGTCACAATGTCGCCTCCTTTTTGGACACTTTTGTTCTTCCTCTCTTTATAAGGACACTATGATGGCATTTAGGGCCCACGTGGGTAATCCAGGAAATCTCCCCATCTCCGAATCCTTAATCACACACGCGAAGATCCTTTTCCCTCAGAAGCTAACATCTACAAGTTACATGTGATATCCTTTTTTGTTGTTTAGTCGCTAAGTCATGTTGACTCTTCTCGGCCCCAGGCTCCCCGTCCATGGTATTTCCCAGGCAGGAATACGGGAGCAGGTTGCCATTTCCTTCTCCAGGGTATCTTCCTGATCCAGAGATAGAACCCACATCTCCTGCATTATCAGGTGGATTCTTTACCACTGAGCTACCTGGGAAGCCCAGTGATATCTTTAGATGGCCATTATTCAGCTTACTACACTAATGTACAACAAACCTCTAATGTATCAGAGGTCTTGCAACTATGATCTTAACATAGTTTTTGCTTTTGGCTGTGCTGGCTTTTCTTTGTGGCATGTGGGCTCTTTGTTGCAGTGAACGGACTCACTAGTTTTGGGTGCAGACATAATTTCCTGACCAGGAATCGACCCTACATCTCCTGCTATTGGAAGGCAGATTCTTAACCACTCTGCCACCAGGGAAGTTTCCACAACTATGAATATTAAGTGATAAACACTTTTTGCATCTAAGATAGCTAAAAGGTCAGCAGACGTATACTTTTCCTATCACTTAGACAAAGAAATTTTGGGACTGCAGAGAGCCTTGGGCTGCGCTTAGTTTCTCAGCCATGTCAGACTCTGTGACCCTGTGGACTGTAGCCAGCCAGGTTCCTCTATCCCTGGGGATTCTCCAGGCAAAAATACTGGAGTGGGTTGCCATGCCCTCCTCCAGGGGATCTTCCCTACCCAGGGGTGGAACCCAAGTCTCCTGCTTTGCAGGCAGATTCTTTTCCGTGAGCCACCAGGGAAGCCCCACAGAGAAGCTTCTGCTGCTGCTGCTGCTAAGTCGCTTCAGTCGTGTCCGACTCTGTGTGACCCCATAGACGACAGTCCATCAGGCTCCCCCGTCCCTGGGATTCTCCAGACAAGAACACTGGAATGGGTTGCCATTTCCGTCTCCAATGCATGAAAGTGAAAAGTGAAAGTGACTTCGCTCAGTCGTGTTCGACTCTTAGCGACCCCATGGACCACAGCTTAGAGATTACTTACTTTGCAAGTTCAAAAGCTGCAAATTACTCAGCTTTCAGTGGCAGTCCAGAGCTCTTTTCATTTTACCAGATCCTCTTTTTTTTGGTTTTGTGTGAAGTTTGATTTCTAATCTTTAAATTCATTAATAGTCATAACTTTAGCTCTATTAATTTCAGCAGTTATGATAGATTTAAATAAAATACTTGAAATAGATATCAGAACATTTTTACATTTTCTTTTTATACTAACATTGCTTTAATTTTAGAATTGCTTCTAATTCTCAATCTATACCTTTTTATGCCTTCTAAGAACCATTCACAATTCCCATTTCCATTGCAATGAAATGATCTACCTAAGCTTTCAAGTTATTCCATCACTATTATTCCTTATTTTAACATGTTTTCTACCAGCATCACTTAATATCTAGGCAAAAAAGTTTTCAATTTTTGCATGAAATTGTGTGAATTCTTCTTCCATCAAAACTTAAAATATCTTAAAACACACACCATATGAAACAGATTACTGCCAATATAATAACATACAAAAGAAAGTATTTATTAGAGACATATTAAGGATGATGCTTTTGTAATGATACACCAGCCCTGAAGAAAAGTGGGAAAGAACTAAAGATAAAACCAGAGTAATGAGTCTGGAAGTCAGTCCCTAAATCTTTTTTTGTTTTTTAATTGGAGGCTAATTACTTTACAATATGGTGGTGGTTTTTGCCATACATTGACGTGAATCAGCCATGGGTGTACATGTATCCTCCCCATCCCAAACCCCCTCCCACCTACCTCCCCATCCCATCCCTCTAGGTTGTACCAGCGCACCAGCTTTGAGTGCCCTGTTTCATGTATTGAAGTTGGACTGGTCATCTATTTCACAATCTTTTAAAGCACTTCTGAACCTTTTCTTGAATCGGACTCTTAGAGAATACAAAGAAAGCTATGGATCCTATCTAAATAAAATACCCACATTACTGATGTTTTGTGTTAAGATTTCAGAGTCACAGACTTTGTAAAGCCCATCAGTTCTCCCAGAATTAAGAATGTCTGTTAAATTCCTCTTCCAAATGTGGGCCCAGCACCAAAATCCAGGGCATTGAGACAGTTACAAAGGCCTACAACAGACTTACAAAGTAAGCCTTATCAAAGACAATCTTTTAGCAGATTTTAAAAAAGGAGAATCAAACAGAAGATGGCTGTGGTAAGTCATACTCCAAAGGGATAAACATATTTCTTCAAATACTGAAATAAATTTATTACTAATATGATAAATTATTCATGTTCTCTCATAAAGGTAACAATTATTCTTGTAATGTGTAAAATGGTATATGTAGTTTGAAAAAGGTACTAGTTCACCTAGCTAAAGTATTGTCANATAAACATATTTCTTCAAATACTGAAATAAATTTATTACTAATATGATAAATTATTCATGTTCTCTCATAAAGGTAACAATTATTCTTGTAATGTGTAAAATGGTATATGTAGTTTGAAAAAGGTACTAGTTCACCTAGCTAAAGTATTGTCATAGCTTTTAAGAAAAACAATTTTTTTTTTGGAAAAAAAAAATGCAATTACTGACAAAGCTAAACCAAATTATTGTTCTCTAGGCAAGAAGGTATCTTTGCATCCCAAACTGCATGCAAACCTGTCCAGGGGTTACAACTATGGAAAACTCCACTAAGGATTAGTCCTTTAAGGACCACACAGAGCACCAAATTATGAAAAGAGCCAAGGCTTCTTGATAAAGAGTCTGCCAACCGAAAATTTCATTTATTTCTGTCATTAAAAGCAGTGTTATCTGCACCTGTAAATACCTACTTCTTTATTCCTGCTAGAAATGGCTGTAGGATTTCTAAGTGGGGTGGGGGGAGAAACACCCACATTCTTAGATTTATTTTAAGCCATCGTGAGGATGCAGCATCTGAGAAAAAACCCGGACTAAGTTAATGACTATATTAGAAAACTTGCTACATTAGCTCTTTTTAAAAATTTATGCTTTATTTTCTATTTTCAGCTGCCCTGGGTCTTTGCTACTGTGCATAGGCTTTCCCTAGTTGTGGTGCTCAGGCTTCCCTCTGTGGTGGCTTCTCCGGTTGCAAAGCACCGACAATAGAGCACGCCGGCTCAGCAGTTGTGGCGCGCAGGCTCTGTGCCGTGTGAGCACCGGGAGCATCTTCTGACTGCCATGCTACCTCTGCACCCAACTTGAGGTTCCGGTCCTTTGAGCTTACATATTTCCTAAGCAGATTTTCTAAACAGATATAGCTTCATTTTACTTTTTAAACATTCTAAGGGGGAAAAAAGAGATGTTTTATCCATAGAATTAGTTAAATTTACTCAAGGAATTACAAAGATATTTGTTTTTCTAAACAGTTAAATAGTTTTTAATTCTGAAAAGGGTTAGTGCAATAATTGCCTGATTTTAGTCAAGAGGGTACTGTGAGTTTCCTTTAACTACCACTTCCAAAATACACTGCAATACAGAGACAGAGGAACTATTAATATAGCAAGAGAAAAAAATCAAAATATACTCAAAAGCAAGATAAAAATCCTCATGGACCATAACTGAATAAAAATAAAATGCAGCAGCTGGGGCTAAAGGTATACCCTTGTTGGGTTCTGGGTCAGAGAATCAGCAGAAGTGGCCGGGTGTATGATTTTCAAAGTGTAAGTGAAATAAGAATGGAGTTGAGTTGGGAGAACATGAGATCACAGCCTATGAGATGGCTTATGTAAAACTGTAGGCCTAGAATAGTAGAAGCAGATATAGTCAGTAAGCCAGGATATGATCCAGATAGGGGAAAATTAATAATCTAGAGAACAGAAGAAAAATCATGATGATAAATACTAAGCACTGGTTCTTTGAAAACACTAAGCAGAGAGACAGCACTAGCAAGACAGACCAAGGGAAAAGGAAGTAGAGCACACAAATTTTAGAAATGAAAGAGAAGGCAAGATGACGTCTCAGTAGGAAATTTTAAAACTAGACTAGAATAACGCTGCAAATCTGAAACTAGTATAACATTATAAACCAACTATACTTCAGTTGAAAAAAAATTCCAGAAGAGAAAATCAGTGGGTTTGATGAGTTTTGTANGAAAGAGAAGGCAAGATGACGTCTCAGTAGGAAATTTTAAAACTAGACTAGAATAACGCTGCAAATCTGAAACTAGTATAACATTATAAACCAACTATACTTCAGTTGAAAAAAAATTCCAGAAGAGAAAATCAGTGGGTTTGATGAGTTTTGTAAGAGCCATTTGATATCAGAGAACATAGGAATTTATGAACCTAATTTCAACAAAAGTCTGTACATAATTGGTGGTTGGGATTAAAAATTCATAATGTTGAAAATTCTGCCAATGATATAGCTTTTTCTTTTCCATTTGGTCCTATTGTCATTATGACTTGGGCTTTCAGCTGTGTAGCAAAATTAAAACCAACTGTTATATATGAACATAAAAAACTAGACTAGAATAAGTATTTCAAAAAATTTACTTGCCATATATTTAAAAACTGAAGTGAAATGGAAAATTTTCTAGAAGANTTTGGTCCTATTGTCATTATGACTTGGGCTTTCAGCTGTGTAGCAAAATTAAAACCAACTGTTATATATGAACATAAAAAACTAGACTAGAATAAGTATTTCAAAAAATTTACTTGCCATATATTTAAAAACTGAAGTGAAATGGAAAATTTTCTAGAAGAATGTAAGTCATCAAAATGGCCTCAAGAAAATGAAAACTTAAAATAATAACCACTTACATTTAATATATTATTTCAAGTCTTTTTTTCCCTCAAACTAAAGAAAAGGCCTTAGGCTTATGTGGTTTTACATTAAATTGACTAAATATTCAAAGAATATATAATTATTTGCTAATATAAGTCACCTGAGAGGATAAAAGAAAGAAGGCGACTTCTATACCAAGACTGGATTAGGATAACAACAAGAAAGGGAAGTATGGTCAAATCTCACAAAAACAAATTCAAAAGTTCTAAATAAATATCAGAAAATCAAATCCAGCATGAAAACAGAAAATCCAAACAGCAAGAAACCAACAATGAAACAAACACATTTTGACTGGAAAGGTTTTTATCCCCCCAAATAGTGTTTCCACATAAAAAATTTTATTGAAGTAATTGACCACATTACTTAAAAAGAAGTATAGGATCATCTCAGAAGATGTGATAGAAAATATATTCAATAAAATTCACTAGAAATTCATGATAAAAGCTACAAAATAGAGAAATACTCTTTTAGGGTCCCTTGAAAATAGAGCTTCAGACAAGGACTGAAGTATTGAGTACTTTATTTGGGAGGTGATTCCAGGCAATAGCAGTGAGGTCATCAGTTCAGTTCAGCTCAGTTCAGTCGCTCAGTCGCGTCCGACTCTTTGCGACCCCATGAATCACAGCACGCCAGGCCTCCCTGTCCATCACCAACTTTCGGAGTTCACTCAGACTCACGTCCATCAAGTCAGTGAGGCCATCCAGCCATCTCATCCTCTGTCATCCCCTTCTCCTCCTGCCCCCAATCCCTCCCAGCATCAGAGTCTTTTCCAATGAGTCAACTCTTCGCATGAGGTGGCCAAAGTACTGGAGTTTCAGCTTTAGCATCATTCCTTCCAAACAAATCTCAGGGTTGATCTCCTTCAGAATGGACTGATTGGATCTCCTTGCAGTCCAATGGACTCTCAAGAGTCTTCTCCAACACCACAGTTCAANGGAAGTAATGTATTGAAAGCTTCAAGTATTGCTGTAGAACTGTTTGTTTCTCCCTCAATTCTCTTGGTAATTGCTTTATATATTTTGGGTCTCTCTTGTTAGATGCATATGTGTTCACAATGTTTATATCTGACTATTGCTGGTTATAGCATTCTTGGTTGACAGTTGTTATTAGCACTTAAAAAGTTTCATTTTATTCTCTTGTGGCCTCCATGATTTGTGTTAATATTATTGAAGATCCTTTGTATGAGTGATAAATTGCTTGTCCTTTGCTGGTCTCCAAATTCCCTTTTTGCCCTTGGTTTTTGACAGTTTGATTATAATGTTTCTCTCTGTGAATCTCTTTGCATTTATACTCTTGAAGTTTGCTGAAGTTCTTGAATATGTAGATTTATGTGTTTTACCAAACTTGGGAAATTTTTGGCCATTATTTCTACAAGTATCCTCTCTGCCTCTTTCTCTACTCTCCATCTGAGGTTGCCATTACGTGTATGTTGGTATGCGTGATTGTGTCCCAAGGTTCTCTTAGTCTCTGCACATTTATCTTCATTTATCCTTTCTTCTGCCTACCCAGATCTTCAATTGAAATCCTTTAGTGAGCTTTTCATTTTGTTCCCCTTTGGTTTCTTTTTGTAATTTCTGTCTTTCTTTATATTTTCTATTTGTGTAGATATCTTATTTCTGATTTCCTTTAGCCCTTTGATTTATTATGAAAGTTGATTTAAAGTCTTTATTTAATAAGTCCAATTGCTCTGCTTCCTCAGGGACAGTTTCCGTTGATGGATCATAGTTCCTTATTTTTTGCATTCTTCGTAGATTTTTAGTTGAAAAGTGGACATTTTTAATATTCTGATGTGCTAACTCTGGAAATAAGATTCCTCCCCCCCTTCCTGGGTTTACTTTTATTGCTTTCTGTATGCTGGGACTATTTGTTTAGTGATATTTTGATCTAATTTTTAAGGTCTGTTTTCTTTGTCACGTGTGGTCTCTAATAGTCTCCATTCCTTTAGCTTGTGTTCCGTTAGTGTCTTTACAGATAGAGATTAACCTGAATGCCAGAAAGCAAAATAAGGGGGGGAAATAGGAAAGAGAGCAAGAGAAGAAAGAAAAAGAAGAAACACAAAAAAAGGGGAAAAAAAGGGAAAATATATCTCTAAACCTCTTGTAATTCTTGTAGATTGGCTTTTGCTGCGGCACTCCTTCAACAGTTTGCCAGGCTACTTTTTATCTCTGCACCTTAATTTGCTTGTGCACATCCTACAGTTCAGACATAGGTGAAGGCATAATGTCTGATTAGGTCTTTCTGGACATGTGCTTATATACTTTTTCAACCCATTTACATGAGTGCTATACATGCCCAATTTTCAAAAAAGGATAACTCTCCAACTTTTTCTTCCTGGCTTTGGTTCTTATATTGTATGCTTCAATCACAGAAAACAGTGGATTTTTGTTTACCTTACAATATTATCAAAGAATTCTTGTCACTTTTCTAAGTAAGTTCCCAGATAGGCAAAACAAAGTCAGGCGCCATACACTGCTTCCCTAGGTAGTCCCCAGAATGGTTAGAGCACACAGAATCCTTTGTGAGTGTCTTCTCCGACTTCTCTGGACACGGGACGAGGGTAGTACAGTAGGTGAGCTAGCTGCCGTCTTTAAGACTGTTGTTGACCTAGGGAGGGAGTAAGGGCAAGGACAAAGGAAAACATCACAGATATACCCTGCCATTTTAAAATTTTCTTTGCTCTGATTCAGTGTTCACTTGGTTGTTGCAACCTCGGGCTGTTTCCCAGAGTTCTGACCAAGTTGATTCTGATGGTTTTGTTTGATTTCTTGATGTTTCTGTGAAGGCACAGGCACCTCGAGCTGCTACTCTGTCTGCCGTGTCACTGACTCCACTAGCACTTTCCTTTTGGGGCCTTAGTTACCATGTGATGTGATGTGCACTGTCTTTTGAATACAATGGTGACATATTAATATATGGTCTTGTTTCCTGTTTACTTTTCCTCTACTAATTAAATTATCCACATTTGTTTTAAAGTATAAACCTTTTGTGCAACTGAAAATTTTGGCTGCTGAAAATAATTCTGAATTGTTGGCAAAGGCAAGATTTTTTTAACAAAATGAAATGTAAACTTTTGTGAAGTTAGAAACAGTTGTTGTATTGGTTTTCCAATGAGAAATGATTATCACACAACTGTCAAGACTATTATTAGACACACATGGGTGTTAACTTTTATCAGCCATTATGAGATTGTCATTTAAAGTTTTATTATTATATTCCTATTCAATACTTTACAAACTAATGTGGTTAAGAATGATTTTGGAGAAATTATTAATGTATGAGTTGTAATTGAATTCTCATGTTATTCAGTATCTTTTAATTATTAGAGACCAAATTAATTGCTGGAAAGAAGCATTGAGGAATGAAAAGAGCAAAAATAAAGTTTGATGAAAGTTCAGCTCGGATTCAGCTTCCAAGTAGTGAGATTGGAAGGACTTTAAGGGCAAAGCTTTGTTTCTCTGGGTTTGGAAAGACAGGGAGTGCTTGCAATGAAAAATTTCCCTTACCTGAATTTTTATTTTTTTTAAGAGAGAAGAGAATGTAAACGTTTCCTTTAATAAATTCCTATAATGGGTTTTTCAACCACTTTTATCTACTGCTCAGAACTTAGATTTAATTAAATTTGCAAGACTGTGGGTGGGGTCAGTACAGTAGTCTATTTCAGGGTCAGAGTGCCAACTTTAAATTTCTTGTCCTCAATTCATTGGTATCACTACCTCACTGATATTTAAAATGCATGATTTTTTTTTCCCTGAATTTCCTTTCAAGGAACACATAAAAACCGATTTCTTTTTTCTAAGAAACAAAGATTCTCCCTGTAACTTACTAGGTAGACAATTGCATTTTGAGTCTGTATGGTAGCACACTAAAACATTATTGTGTATATGTACCACAGCTTTCTTATCCATTCATCTGCTGATGATGACCCTGTATGTGAGACAACAAAAGAGACACAGACGTATAGAACGGACTTTTGGCCTCTGAGGGAGAGGGAGAGGGAGAGTGTGGGAGGATTTGGGAGAATGGCATTGAAGCATGTATACTATCATGTAAGAAACGAGGTGCCGGTCTATGTTCGATGCAGGATGCAGCGTGCTTGGGGATGCACGGGGATGATCCAGAGAGACGTTGTGGGGTGGGAGGTGGAAGGGGGATTCAGGATTGGGAGCTCGTATACACCTGTGGTGGATTCATGTCGTTGTATGGCAAAACCAATACAGTATTGTAAAGTAGAATAAAGTAAAAATAAAACAAAACATTATTGTGTAAATGTGCAGATGAAGATCCTAAAAATTAAATAGTCAGTGTATTATTAATAGTATTGAATTAACTTACATACATTTTGAACTCAATGGGGAAAATTTTAATTAAAAAAGAGATTTGCTTAGGATACTAAAATTTAAGTATAAAAATATTAAATTATTTCTCAGAAATGATTCCCTTTCTTTTCTTGTATTAATTACAACTTTTGCTCTCATATTTTGTAATTTTTGAGCAATTTATACTGAACTTCTTTATATTGAAATATCATATTCGTAGGCTAATCCAGCTTTTTATAAGGTTTAAAAATAACTTTGATCATATTTCATCTACACCTGTCTGCATACATGCCTTTTTGTTCTTAGTAATGTAATAAGAAGAAAGTTGGTTCTTTTCATTATTGACTTCATTCTACATATTAGATTAGTGTGCAGTTAATATATTGAGATTATTAGAAGTCACGTAAAGTAATCAATGAACCAAACAAATAAACTTTTAGAATCTCCTTAGTGTTCCTGTGGTTATTATATATTTTCAAGAGGCCTTTGCCAGACTGCCTTACACTATAAGCCTTTTGCAACATGGGTTCTGTCTTCTAGCATTAATCTTCCTTTTTTTCTTCATCTAGATAAATCCTTCCCATTCTTCAGATTTTAGTTCCTCTCAAATGTCTTCCCTGACCTGCCTGATCACATCAGTTCCCTTGAATGCTTCTGTGTTCTAATTACGTGTTCTTCTCCTCTGTGGCCTTCATCATAGTTGACAGTTTGACTTCTCTGTGATTATCTGTCCAACTCCTTCATCATACTGGGAGCTACATGGGACCTATTTAGGTTTTGCTCACTATTGTGATCTTTGAGCCCTGCAGAGGTCCTGGTACAGAAACAACTTCTAATAGCACTTGCTGTTGAATGGTTTCTAAAACTGTACTAGGAAACACCCTAATGCGCTGTCCTATTTAAAATTATACGAGCTTGAAATAATTTTTTTAGAAGATAAAATTCCTTTTTAATGTGCATGCAAAATAAGTCCAATATCCATGATAAATCAAGTTGCCAATTCACTTATCATTCATTCATTGATTCAACAGTCCTTGCTCTATTGACTACTGTTTTGGTTTTTTATTGCTGTATACGAAAGTGTCCCCAGACTTTGTCACCTGATACCACAGTCATTTTATTATTTCTTACAGGTTATGTGTCAGGAATTTAAACAATCTGTCAGGAACAAACTGTCTCTGTTCCATGTGACGTCTCCAGAAGCTGGAACCTCTGAGTTGACTTCTTCACTTACATGTCTTGACTGCTTAGCAGGGAGGTCTAGAGCAGCCTGACTGAGGTTGGAGGGCTGTGGCTTGTTTCTCTTGGTTAACTGGGTTTTTTATTCTTCTCCATGCAGTATCAGGACCTCTCTCTCCATGGAGCTTTTTACACATGGCCTCTCCACTTAGTCTCTCTATGTGGTCCTTCAAGCTAGGTAATATAATTTTTTTTTAACATGCACTCTTAAGAAGGCAAACATGGAACCACCAGGCCATATTCTGTGTGAGTCTCAACCAGATCAGTTTAAGGAGAAGGCACTAGATAAGAGGTGAATGCCAGGATGAGTGGTTATTTGCAGGTGACCAGAGTAAAGCTTCTGTGATAGAAAGTGAAATAAGGCTTACTGTCAGCTAATTCATAGACTGGGAAGAGAAAGGTAAGGGAATGAATGATTACGGAAGCTATCAGTTAAAGTTATTAAGAGGATAAGCTTTGTGCAAATCTTACTTCTGCCTCACCGCTTACTTAGTGAGTGCTTAGATAGGTTAGTTGGCTCTCTCTCTGAGCCTCAGTTTCTAACCTGTTCAATTACTTATGCAATTCTGAGAGACGTGTAGGAAAGACTGTGCTGTAAGTAATAGAAAACATATTCATTTCAAATACAGGGGATTTCACAAAGGCTGCAAGTGAAGTCTCATATAGCTTCATCCTTTAGTGTCAGTGTATTAATTTTAAAACATAATAATAAAAGGATGATTAAATTTTTCTTTCCACTTGGAAACTTAAAAAAAAAATAAAATGTGCTTATTATTGGTTGACTGAAAAGTTTTGGGTATTTCTGTACCATCTTGCTGAAAAAACCTAATGGACTTTTTGTCCAACCCAATATATTCATTTATAAGGAAATTAAAATGGAAATCACAAACTTTTTAGAATAAGTAAAATATGGATTATGGTCTATCGAAACCTATTAATATAGTCAAAGCAGTAAGAAGAAGAAAATCTATAATCTCCAAACCATTTATTACAAAGCAAGAGTAGAAAAAAACGAACTAGAAAATAGAACACCATAAGTATAAAGAAAGTAAAAAGAACTTGTTAAAAGTTAAGGCTGCTACTGCTGCTGCCAAGTTGCTTCAGTCGTGTCCGACTCTGTGCAACCCCATAGACGGCAGCCCACCAGGCTCCTCCATCCCTGGGATCTCCAGGCAAGAATACTGGAGTGGGTTGCCGTTTCCTTCTCCAAAAGTTAAGGCAGAAATAGTTAAATTAAGCAGTTGTTTAAAAAAACTGAGAAAGCTTACAAACTTTGACAACTCTGATTAAAAAACAAAAAGCATGAATTAAGAATGAGAAAGAGAACATGAATACATTTCAGAGATTTAAGAAAATAATTTTTAAAATGGTGTAACATGCATTTAAGAAGCTGGATGAAATATAATATTTAATTCAAGAGATTTAGAAACCTAAGTAATCAATAACTATAGAAGAAGCAGAAGAACTAGTTGCTCACATTTCTTTTTTATCTATCCTAATCCCCTTCAGTGGGTTTATATAGATTATTCAAGACAGTGGAAAAGGAAACAGGTTTGCAGTTCTCAAATTCTAGAAATTGAACACCTAATAAATCTCTTTTATTTACAAATGAAGACCACTCTCTTCATGATCTTATCCTATTTTCCAGTTTCTTCCATTGAACTTCCCAGAAGAAGGTTCTGACCTCTAATGACTATATATTTCATTTGCTTGAGTCTTTCTGCCTTGTTTTAATACTTTCGGATTTGAAATGGGACTGTCAGGATCGGTTAGGCACGCACTGCATAGTTGGATCTGAATAGAATTGCCTACTTCTAGAAGTGGGATTCCAATCAAACCTTTGGTTCACCTCACATTTACGATTTCAGTAATACAAACACTTCACATCTTCTCCCTAGCTTTTCTGTTTTCCCAATGTCTTTTCTTAATTCACTGGATTGATTTCTGCTAATAACATAATTAAATTCAACGTATACTAGCTTTTTAAAGTTAGCAAAAACTGAAATGAGACTAAAGATAGCACAGATATATGTGAAAACTATTGGTTCGTCTTAATTAAGCACATTAATGCAAATATCTGAAATAATATGTTAGCAAATTATATCCAGTGGTGAGTATATTATAATAATAACACAATATGATTATGAGTTTTATAGCATTTTATATATATATCCATATAAAACTATTTGGCCTATGTCACTAAAAAAGGGGACAAATTTTTAGCTGCTGCTGCTGCTAAGTCACTTCAGTCGTGTCCGACTCTGTGTGACCCCATAGACGGCAGCCCACCAGGTTCCCCCGTCCCTGGGATTCTCCAGGCAAGAACACTGGAGTGGGTTGCCATTTCCTCCTCCAATGCATGAAAGTGAAAAGTGAAGTCACTCAGTTGTGTCCGACTCTTCGCGACCCCATGGACCGCAGCCTACCAGGCTCCTCTGTCCATGGGATTTTCCAAACAAGAGTACTGGGGTGGGGTGTCATCTAGTATTGATTAAATCTGATCAAAATTTGAAACGTAATATATTAAAGAAAGGAAAGATATTAAGTTGTTTCTCATAGTACATTCTTCTCATAGTACATTCCTATTTCTGGAGGATTCTATGAGGTATTTCTCCACATGGCTATCTACTTAATGCTTAAAAAGTTTTGAACCTAGGATTTTTCTTCTAGTCCATAACCAGGCAGAAAAAGATGTAATCAAAAAGATTTCATTGGTTCTATTTGCTGTATATTCTTTACTGGTCATGCCTCATTCTACCATGGCATTAGAACTCTATGTTCCAGTGTGGTTTGTTTAGAATGATTCTTTACCCTGGGGTATATTGTCAAAAGTCATTTATAGTGACTCACACTTGAATTTCTTTTTTAAATCCTCAAATATTTTGCCATTCTCAAGGCTTTTTTAGACCTTCTGCTGCTGCTAAGCTGTTAAGTCACTTCAGTCATGTCCAACTCTGTGTGACCCCATAGACGGCAGCCCACCAGGCTCCGCCATTCCTGGGATTCTCCAGGGAAGAACACCTTCTAAAGACACCCAAAGAACACATGGGAAAAAAGTCACTGGCATACCCTTTTGGACAGATATTGTGGGTGAAGGAAATAAAGCTGCAAGTGGTGTCTCCTCTTTCAACAGTCGGCTTTCTGAGACTCTCCAAACTTGCAAGTGAAAAACATGAAAGAAATATTTAGTTCTTTTTCCTTGTGATGATGTATCTGATAAAATTGTTGTTGTTGTGTGTGTTTGTGAGTGCTTAACTTCTATCCTGTTTATACATATGAGCTATAATACATTTAGATTATGATACTTTTTCCAGATTCTTTAGAGCAAAATAGGTTTTATTATATACAAAAGTAATGGCAAATGCTAACTGTCTAAAGTATTTGTTTAGGATGTACGTTTTTAAATTGAGTTGGTTTGGGGCTATTTGAATATGCTTTGCTTATATAGAAAATACCCTTGTTTTCTGTTTTTCTGAAGAATCCCACCTCTGGATCTTCACACACACACACAAAATAATATGCTTGCAATGACTAGCTTAGAAATAATCAGTGTTTCAGGATAAATTTCCACAAAGCATTGCTTCAGAATGTGCCTTGTTGCAGAAAAGGTTCATCTAGCCCACGATAGGCATAATGAGAAAGTCTTGAAAACAGTGGTTCACAGTGTATATGTGAAATCCTACTTTAATTATGCAGTGAGAGTCCACCTAGATATAGGAGGCAGGCACATTAGGAGAGTGGGCCCCATCATGTGGTGTTACTCGAGTTCTATACTCGCATGCTCACTGTTTTCATTTCAGTTCAGTTCAGTTCAGTCGCTCAGCTGTGTCCGACTCTTTGCGACCCTTTGGACTACAGTTACTCCAGGCTTCCCTGTCCATCAGCAACTCCTAGAACTCACTCAGACTCATGTCCATTGAGTCTGTGATGCCATCCAACCATCTCATCCTCTAACTTCCTCTTTTCCTCCCTCCTCCTTTAATCTTTCAGAGCATCAGGATCTTTTCAAAGGAGTCAGTTCTTCGCATCAGGTGGCCAAAGTATTGGAGTTTCAGCTTCAGTATCAGGCCTTCCAGTGAATATTCAAGACTGATTTTCTTTAGGATTGACTGACTCCTTGGATCTCCTTGCAGTCCATGGGACTCTGAAGAACCTTCTCCAACACCACAGTTCAAAAGCATCAAGTCTTCGGCACTCAGCTTTGTTTATAGTCGAACTCTTACATCCATACATGACTACTAGAAAAATCATAGCTTTGACTAGAACTGACCTTTCTCTGCAAAGTGATATCTCTGCCTTTTAATATGCTGTCTAGGTTGTCATACCTTTTCTTCCAAGGAACAAGTGTCTTTTAATTTCATGACTGCAGTCACTATCTGTAGTGATTTTGGAAACCAAAAAAATAAAGTCTGTCATGGTTTCCATGTTTCCCCATCTATTTGCCAGAGATACGAAGGGAACATTTCATGCAAAGATGGGCTCGATAAAGGACAGAAATGGTATGGACCTAACAGAAGCAGATGATATTAAGAAGAGGTGGCAAGAATACACAGAGGAACTGTACAAAAAAGATCTTCATGACCCAGATAATCATGATGATGTGATCACTAATCTAGAGCCGGACATCTTCAAATGTGAAGTCAAGTGGGCCTTAGAAAGCATCACTACGAACAAAGCTAGTGGAGGTGATGGAATTCCAATTGAGCTATTTCAAATCCTGAAAGATGATGCTGTGAAAGTGCAGCACTCAATATACCAGCAAATTTGGAAAACTCAGCAGTGGCCACAGGACTGGAAAAGGTCAGTTTTCATTCCAATCCCAAAGAAAGGCAATGAAAAGAATGCTCAAACTACCACACAATTACACTCATCTCACATG
>SJYV01007782.1:788496-847690 GCA_006410875.1 Neotragus pygmaeus
CAAATGCCAAAAGGCAAAATGGTTGCCTGAGGAGGCCTTACAAATAGCTGAGAAAAGAAGAGAAGTGAAAGGCAAAGGAGGAAAGAAAAGATATACTCATCTGAATGCAGAGTTCCAAAGAATAGCAAGGAGAGATAAAGCCTTCTTAAGTGAACGATGCAAAGAAATAGAGGAGAGCAATAGAATGGGAAAGACTAGAGATCTCTTCAAGTAAATTAGAAATAACAAAGAAATATTCCATACAATATGAACACAATAAAGGACAGAAATGATATGGACCTAACAGAAGCATCAGATTTTATGATGAGATGGCAAGAATACACAGAAGAACTATACAAAACAGATCTTCATGACCCTGATAACCACGATGGGGTGATCACTCATCTAGAGCCAGACATTCTGGAATGTGAAGTCAAGTGCTCCTTAGGAACCATTACCACAAACAAATATAGTGGAGGCGTTGGAATTCCAGCTGAGCTGTTTCAAATCCTAAAAGATGATGCTATGAAAGTGCTGCACTCAGTGTGCTAGCAAATTGTAAAACTCAACAGTGTCCACAGGGCTGGAAAAGTCAGTTTTCATTCCAATTGCAAGAATGGCAATGCCAAAGAATCTTCAAACTACCATGCAACTGTACTCATTTTACGTGCAAGCAAAGTAATGCCCCAAATTCTTCAAGCCAGGCTTCAGTAGAACTTGAACTTAGAACTTTCAGATGTAGGGCTGGATTTACGAAAGACAGAGATCAAATTGTCAACACCCACTGGATGATAGAAAAAGCAAGGGAATTCCAGAAAAGCATCTACTTCTGCTTTATTGACTATGCCAAAGCCTTTGACTGTGTGGATCACAACAAACTGTGGAAAATTCTTCAAGAGATGGGAATATCAGACCACCTGGCCTGCCTCCTGAGAAACCTGTATGCAGGTGAAGAAGCAACAGTTAGAACCAAACATGGAATAACAGACTGGTTTAAAATTGGGAAAGGTGTATGTCATGGCTATGTATTGTCACCCTGTTCTTTTAACTTCTATGCAGTGTACATCATGCAAAATGCTGAACTGGATGATTCACAAGCTGGAATCAAGATTGCCAGGAGAAATATCAATAACCTCAGATATGCAGATGACACCATCCTAATGGCAGAAAACGAAAAGGAACTAAAGAGCCTCTTGATGAAAGTGAAAGAGGAGAGTTTTCGAGAAAGCTGGCTTAAAACTCAAGATTCAAAACACTAACATCATGGCATCCAGCCCCATCGCTTCATGGATAATAGGGAAAAAATGAAAAAAGTGATAGATTTCNACGAAAAGGAACTAAAGAGCCTCTTGATGAAAGTGAAAGAGGAGAGTTTTCGAGAAAGCTGGCTTAAAACTCAAGATTCAAAACACTAACATCATGGCATCCAGCCCCATCGCTTCATGGATAATAGGGAAAAAATGAAAAAAGTGATAGATTTCATTTTCTTGGGCTCCACAATCACTGCAGATGGTGACTGCAGCCATGCAGCTAAAAGACTCTTGCTCTTGGCAAGAACAGCTATGTCCAGCCTAGCCAGCATATTAAAAAGCAGAGACATCACTTTGCTGACAAAGGTCTGTATAGTCAAATCTATGGTTTTTCCAGTAATCATGTACGGATATGAGACTTGGACCATAGGGAAGACTGAGTGCCAAAGCACTGATGCTTTTGAATTGTGGCCCTTAAGAGATTAAACCAGTCAGTCCTAAAGGAAATCAACCCTGAATATTCATTGGAAGGACTGATGCTGAAGCTGAAGCGCCAATACTTTGGCCACCTGATGTTGAGAGCTGACTCCTTGGGAAAGACCCTGATGCTGGGAAGATTGAAGACAGACGAAGGGNTCAACCCTGAATATTCATTGGAAGGACTGATGCTGAAGCTGAAGCGCCAATACTTTGGCCACCTGATGTTGAGAGCTGACTCCTTGGGAAAGACCCTGATGCTGGGAAGATTGAAGACAGACGAAGGGGATGACAAAGATGAGATGGTTGGATGGCATCACCGATTCAGTAAACATGGATTTGAGCAAACTCTGGGAGATAGTGAGGGATAGGGAAACCTGGTGTACTTCAGTCCTTGGTGTCACAAAGAGTCAGAGACAACCCAGTCACTGAACAACTACAACAACTATACTGGCCAAAAGTGAGCACGTTTTGCTACTGTAGTAGCTTAGCAGCAGTTACCCATCCTTGGTGCACATTAAAGTCGACTGGGCATAATGCTCAGGCTGAGTGAAGAACAGTTGAAATAGTATAGCTGAAGGAATGCATACTTTGGGGTCAAACTTCCCTGCACTGTGGCTCTGCTACTTAAAGCTGTGTGATATTGGGCAAATTATGTAACCTCTCTGTGTCTGTTTCCTTGGACTTTGTGAAGATTTTATAAAAGATTGGCATTAATTTCTAGCCTAGTTCCGGGTTCCTGGTAGACTGTACTAAAGGATAGTAATAATTGAGAAGAGTAAGCTTCGCTCTCTCCAGTAGTGTGTTATGGTACCCTGAGCATTAACAGCCATTTCAGGCCCATTTCTTTAATAAAGAATGCAGATGCAACAACACTGGCCAAAGTCAAAGAGTACTTCCAAGCTTCAAATTACAGATGCTTTGAAGGTTGGAGACCAATGTAGTAATGTAAGATTAGCTTTTTCTCAAATTGCTAAAGCTGCTTGTACCAGGCTCAAGGAAAACACTATCAAAAATTGAGAATATTTGTGTGGGGTATTCAGTACTTTAGTTGTCATTTTCTGAGAAGATTTCCTGGAATGTTCTATTGAGTTGTGGACCACACCATGACTCCTGTGTCAGTGAATACTTGGAGTGATGACATCCATGAAGAATATTTTTACCACTTTTCTTGTCACTGCTTGAAATTTGTCTCATTGCTGTCTATCACATAGAGTTAATGCAGACTTGGGTTTTTTCCTTTGGCCTTTTTCAACTCTGTGCCTCCCTCTTGGCTGCAAAGAATATTTCTTTAGAAAAGACAAATTGCCTTAAGACTGTTTCCTCCCTCCTTTCTGAGCTCATCTTGTTATTTTCACCTAAGGATCTTCTTACAAACCCAAGAAGATAGTCAAAGTTGGATTTGGCCGGAGTCGTCCACCTCTCATCATATTGTTTTACTCAGGTCATATTGTTTCTCCCTTAACCTGTTCTTTTCTGTTTATAGACTCTTTTGTGATAAGTATAGCTTCATTGTTTTATTAATTCACTTTTCCATTAATCTGTGTCACATAGTAAGTGCCATATGAAATATTGCTACTGCTGCTGCTGCTGCTAAGTTGCTTCAGTCTTGTCCGACTCTGTGTGACCCCATCATCGANTGATAAGTATAGCTTCATTGTTTTATTAATTCACTTTTCCATTAATCTGTGTCACATAGTAAGTGCCATATGAAATATTGCTACTGCTGCTGCTGCTGCTAAGTTGCTTCAGTCTTGTCCGACTCTGTGTGACCCCATCATCGACAGCCCACCAGGCTCCCCTGTCCCTGGGATTCTCCAGGCAAGAACACTGGAGTGGGTTGCCATTTCTTTCTCCAATGCATGAAAGCAAAAAATGAAAGTGAAGTTGCTCAGTCATTTCTGACTCTTAGTAACCCAACCCCATGGACTGCAGCCCACCAGACTCCTCTGTCCATGGGATTTTTCAGGCACTAGAGTGGAGTGCCATTGCCTTCTCCAAATATTGCTACAGCTCAATAATAATCTTCAAATCTAAAAGCCAACAGCTTTGTGACTGACTTAAAAGTCAGGACTCTAAGTGAATGAATTTTCATATTTTCCAATAGTGTTGAATAACACATTGGTAGGCAGATGATACAAGAGATGTAGGTTTGATCCCTGGGTCAGGAAGATTTCCTGGAGTAGGAAATGGCAGCCTACTCCAGTATTCTTGCCAGTAAAATCCCCTGGACAGAGGAGGCTAGGCTATAGTTCATGGAGTTGCAGAGAGTCATACATAACCTAGCAACTGAGCATGAGTTACTGAATTATCGATCTGTGGTATGCATTCACAAAGTGCAGATTGTAGGACAACTGTTCTTGCAGTGGAATACTTTTGTGTGTGTGTTTTGTGTGCACGTTACACAGTGTACATAGCTGTGGTTCTCAAATGTAAGCAGACATCCAAATGACCTGGAGGTCTTACTGAAACAGATGCTGGGCCCTACCTCTAGAGTTTCCTACTCAGTAGCCCTGGCAGGGGCCTGAGAATTTGCATTTCTTGCTGCTACTGTTTTTCTGGAAACTACACCATAGGACCCCCTGATGTGGTGAGTGCTAAGTAACACTGCACAGGTCCCCTGCAGGGCAGGATACTCAGTCCTGACAGCAAGAAGTCCAGGCTGTGATGGCTTCCAGTCCCTGTCTGTCAAGGGCTCTCAGTTGATGAGAGCTGCCTCAGTGAGACTACACAGCCTGCTCTAGTTACACCTGCAGGAAGTACAGCGGCAATTCTTGTCTCAGATCATGATAACTGAAGGACCATCTCAGCACCAGAGCTCCTGTGGGTTTGGCTCAGTCCTCTGTTGCACTTTCATAGCCCAATTTTCTCTCTGGCTAATCTCCCTTCCTTTACTCCCAAAGGCCTGTCTGATTAACCTTTATGTTAAAGTCTGCATCCCATGGCTCTGACCTGCAGCGGTAGATAATAAAATAATGTTTTATTTGTTAAGTACATATCTGGCAGTAATTAAATATCCCAGCTCCTTCTTGTGTAGGAGCAGGAGGTTTGCTGTGGTTTGTTTGATGATTTGTGAGGCCCTAGAGAAGGAAATGGCAACCCATTCTAGAGTTCTTGCCTGGAGAATCCCAGCGATGGGGGAGCCTGGTGGGCTGCCATCTGTGGGGTCGCACAGAGTCGGACACGACTGAAGTGACTTAGCAGCAGCAGCAGCAGACCTTTAATTCACCATCGGAATCACCTAGCAGGCTAGTACTAAGCTCCCTTTTTTCTGATTCAGAGCTTTTATTATTTTTCCCTTAAGTACTTTATCTCCTGTGTCTCAGCACATCAATTCTCTTTTTAGGCAAATTTGGTCTGTATCTTCCTTTCTGTTCATTAGTGTTCAAAGAGAGGCTTTCCCCACAGTTGCCATTCTTCATCTTTGCTTTTAGAAGCTCTTGAAACTCCATGAGCTTCACAAATCAGGTGGTTGTTCTTCAGTGGGTTAGAAGTAGACTGACTCTCTCCAAATCTGCTGGGTCTAAAATTCCAGATGTGCTTTTCTCTCAGCATTTTATTATTACTAATGGCCAGCATTAATTCTTCCTATGGGTCAGCTGTTGATTTAAGAACTTTAGAAATGTTAACTCTTTAATCTTCATAGCATTCTATGAGAAATTTACTACTTCTCTTATTTTAGAAAAGAAGAAGCCATGGCATAGAGAGATTAAATAACATACGAAGGTCTTATGACCAAGAAGCAGTGACTACAGTTCAAATCCAAGAAGACTGGCCTCAGAATCTGTGCTCTTCCCTCATACAGCATGCTGAGGGTGCTCACATCTGATATATTATCAGTTTGCATTTATTTTAGGCATATTTTTAAAGTTTATATGATTTTTAGCATTTTTATTGAGGTGTAATTGCATACTGTACAATTCACTCACTTAGGTGTATAATTAAATAAGTATTAATATATTACATTATTAATTTTAAAATTGTAAAATGTAGCCATTTGACCATCTTTTGCAGTTATATTGAGATACAGTTACATATAACATTATATAAGTTTAATGTGTAAAACATAATTATTTAATGCATTTATATATCATAAATGATTACCACAGTAATTTTAGTTGATATCCATCACCTCACATAGTTACAATTTTCTTTTCCTTGTGATGAGAACTTTTAATACCTATTCTACTGGCAACTTCCAAATAGTACAGTATTGTTTGCTGTAGACACTATACTGCTACTACTGCTGCTGCTAAGTTGCTTCAGTTGTGTCCGTCTCTGTGCGACCCCAGAGACAAGGGTCGCACAGACACCAGGCTCCCCCGTCCCTGGGATTCTCCAGGCAAGAACACTGGAGTGGGTTGCCATTTTGTCCTCCAATGCATGAAAGTGAAAAGTGAAAGTGAAGTTGCTCAGTCATGTCCAACTCTTTGCGACCCCATGGACTGCAGCCTACCAGGCTCCTCCATCCATGGGATTTTCCAGGCAAGAGTACTGGAGTGGGGTACTATGCTATATATTATATCCCTAGAAGTATTTACTTTAGAAATGAAAATTTGTATTAATACCTTTTGACCACCTTCATCTATGTTCCCCACAACTTCTAACAACCACCAGTCTGTTCTCTTGCAATAAGTTTATTTTTTTTAGATTTTCATATATAAGGGAGGTCATAAAGTATTTCTTTTTCTCTGTCTGACTTATTTAACTTAGTGTAATGACCTAATTTGTTTATCTCCTGATTCATGTCTACTACTATAAATCTGTACTGTCATCTTTACAGTTCTGTAATCCAAAACCAAAACGTATCCTGACCAGAACTTCTTTGTAAGCAAAGACTGACCTAGACTGACTGAAAGTATTTAGTCTTTTAAAAAATCTTACCTGATGTGATTATTCTTATTATTTACAACAGAAATATTAATACATTTGATGAGAGAGTACTACCTGAGATCTCATAAGGATGTTATTTTATTTATGGTACATAAACTAGATTTTGTTTTTAAAACTGAAGAGATTCTGAATCCTGAAACATACTTTACACCAAGGTTTCAAATGAATTCTTACTGACCTGGATTTTGATTTTTGAGATCCATGAAGGTGTATCTCCATTATGTGGGGAAAGGGCCTCCCTGCTTTCTCCAGGTGCACCACTCTCCTTAATCTTTATGTGTTCACAAACCTGGAAACTCTCTGAACCCTGTCCTTTTGGGTTTTTATGGGATTTCATTACATAGGCATGTATAATTCAATCAAAATGCTTTGGTAATTGATCAGCCTCTAGCCCCTGACCCCTCCTTGGAGGTCAGGGATGGGACTGAGGGACTGGGTCCTAGCTCCTTAATCATGGGTTTGGCTCCTTTGAGAACTGGCCTCCATCCTTAGGAGCTTTTCAAATGTTATCTCTTTACAATAACAAAGACACCTTTATTATTCTATAGTTAGGCGATTCCAAGGTTTTGGGAACTTTATGGGAGAAATAGGGATGAAAAACCAAACACATATTTCTTATACTAAATGACAATATCACAATAGTTGTTGACAGAAGAACCTTTNATGGACTGCAGCCTACCAGGCTCCTCCATCCATGGGATTTTCCAGGCAAGAGTACTGGAGTGGGGTACTATGCTATATATTATATCCCTAGAAGTATTTACTTTAGAAATGAAAATTTGTATTAATACCTTTTGACCACCTTCATCTATGTTCCCCACAACTTCTAACAACCACCAGTCTGTTCTCTTGCAATAAGTTTATTTTTTTTAGATTTTCATATATAAGGGAGGTCATAAAGTATTTCTTTTTCTCTGTCTGACTTATTTAACTTAGTGTAATGACCTAATTTATTTATCTCCTGATTCATGTCTACTACTATAAATCTGTACTGTCATCTTTACAGTTCTGTAATCCAAAACCAAAACGTATCCTGACCAGAACTTCTTTGTAAGCAAAGACTGACCTAGACTGACTGAAAGTATTTAGTCTTTTAAAAAATCTTACCTGATGTGATTATTCTTATTATTTACAACAGAAATATTAATAAATTTGATGAGAGAGTACTACCTGAGATCTCATAAGGATGTTATTTTATTTATGGTACATAAACTAGATTTTGTTTTTAAAACTGAAGAGATTCTGAATCCTGAAACATACTTTACACCAAGGTTTCAAATGAATTCTTACTGACCTGGATTTTGATTTTTGAGATCCATGAAGGTGTATCTCCATTATGTGGGGAAAGGGCCTCCCTGCTTTCTCCAGGTGCACCACTCTCCTTAATCTTTATGTGTTCACAAACCTGGAAACTCTCTGAACCCTGTCCTTTTGGGTTTTTATGGGATTTCATTACATAGGCATGTATAATTCAATCAAAATGCTTTGGTAATTGATCAGCCTCTAGCCCCTGACCCCTCCTTGGAGGTCAGGGATGGGACTGAGGGACTGGGTCCTAGCTCCTTAATCATGGGTTTGGCTCCTTTGAGAACTGGCCTCCATCCTTAGGAGCTTTTCAAATGTTATCTCTTTACAATAACAAAGACACCTTTATTATTCTATAGTTAGGCGATTCCAAGGTTTTGGGAACTTTATGGGAGAAATAGGGATGAAAAACCAAACACATATTTCTTATACTAAATGACAATATCACAATAGTTGTTGACAGAAGAACCTTTTTGGAATGAAGCCAAATATATTGGGCAGGAATGTTCACTATCATTATTTGTTACTTATAGAAAAGCAATGTACATTATAAGAAAGGAGATAGCAGTAGTAGTAAGGTGGTATTTCCTGTAAAAATATGTTGCATGAGTAATGTACCTTCATCTAAAAACAGATTCTTTGTCTCTTATGTTTATTAAAACCCAGAGCTAAGAGTTTCTACCAGAAAAAGAAGAAAAATCTATCTTCATCCCTCCTGTCCCCATGTTATTATAGCACTTGCTGCCTATATTGACATCAAAATCAGTTGTTTTATTCATACTCATATAATGAGAGAAAAAACGACAGAGGGGCATTTGTCTCAACTATATTGTTCCATGACAATGGTTATCAGTTTTTTAAAATCAGACTTTGGTGATAAAAAGAGTAGTGCTGTTTGTTTTGGTACCACATATGATGGCACTTATCCAAAAGGCACCTTGTGTAGAGGTGACTCACAAGGTTGTCAAGTACTCTGTATTTTTCTGAAGATTTCGCAAACTTCAGTCATTCTTGAACCACTTTCAGAATTTTTACCATAACTGAATAACCCCATATTGTTATTTATTTATTTATTGTTTTTTGTTGCTTTGTTTTTTAAAGAAACTATTAAAATGAAAATTTGTATAAGTATCATAAAAGAAAAAAATATCTTTCAAATAAATGCATGATTACAAAAATAAAAAATATACCTATGTTTACTACCTAAAATCATCTCAACACTGGAAACACACCACATTCTCAGGAATACTGCCCCAAGCTGACTTTGATGCATCCTTTAAGAGGATGCGTTTACAATAGTCAACCAAGTGCAGGAAGTGGAAAGAGTCGCAGGGAGGATGAACCCAAAGAGGAACACACTGAGACACACAGTAATCAAAATGACAAAAATTAAAGACAAAAATAAAATATTAAAGGCAACAAGGGAAAAACAACAAATAATATACAAGGGAATTCTCATAGGCTTATCAGCTAATTTCTCAACAAAAACTCTACAAACCAGAAGGAAATGGCACAATATATTTAAAGTGATGAAAGGGAAGATCCTACAACCAAGAATACTCTACCCAGCAAGGCTCCTGCAGATTTGATGGAGAATTCAAAAGCTTTCCAGACAAGCAAAAGGTAAGAAAATTCAGCACCACCAAACCAGCTTTAGAACCAATACTAAAAGAACTTTTCTAGGCAGGAAGCACAGAGAAGGAAAAGACCTATACAAAATAAACTCAAAACAGGAAAATAGTAATAGAATCATACATGTTGATAATTATCTTAAATGTAAATGGATTAAATACACCAACTGAAAGATATAGACTAGCTGAGTGGATGAAAATGTGTGCATATATGCAGTTCCACTTACCACATCACTCTGTTTAACCCCCAAATTGTAAAAACTTGTGATCACTTTTTAAAATCCAGATGCATATCAGATTTATCTTGGAATTTTTTGAAAAATACAAATTCCCAGGTGTTGGTTTTTTTTTTAGCGCAGCCATGTTTAAAAACAACTGAACTGTATGATGATCTTTTACTTTTATCTGGTTTGTTTCACTTTTTCTATTTCACATTCAGTGCTCCCATTTCATTTAGTTTATATTTGCCAATTCCACCACCTCTTTTTGGTTATTGTTCTTTCTCAAGGCTTTCTCAAGCATAGTAGAAAACCTTTTGTTTACATACATATATGTATATTATATATACTACATATAATATATATATTTTAGACAATATGTATTGTCTAAAATATATATATTTTAGGAAATTTATGAATTTTTGCCTAGCTAAAAAGTTGACATTTCGTGTCTACTTGTTAACTTAGTGTGAATAGAATGCTAGGTTTCTAATTTATAAGCACACAAACTTTGACATAGTTCCAAGCATTTGGCATCTAGTATTACTGTTAAAAATCTAGAAATTTTATTATCCTAGTGATTTAAAAAAGAAGGCTTGAACTTCAAATCCAATTCGGAGAATATAAAAAAATACTATGTTGTAAAGAAAAAAACAAAACAAGCAGGACATTAATGCCTGATATGACATTATTAACTAACCTACGTATTTTCTTCAAATTTCACAAAATTTTATGCTAGTGTCCTTTGTTTGCTTTCATACCTTATTCAAGAGTCCACATTGTATTTAATTGCATTGAGCAGCTTCAGCTGCGTGCAACAGATTCTGACAAATTCTTTTTCATTTTTATTCTATTACAAATATTTTCTAATTTTCCCTGTTATGCCTTACACTGATCATTTAAAAGTGGAGATTTAATTTCCAAATACATGAAATTTTTAAAAGTATCTTTGAGATGAATTTCTCATTTAAATGGTTTATTATCTGCAGTCACCCTCTGAATTTTTTCATTTTTCTAAATTTATTGAGGTTTTCAATGACTGAGTTAAAGATCTCTCTTGGTAAGTGTCACATTGCACTTGAAAATATGTTATTTTCAAATATCTTTTCATATTGATTTCTAACATAAGTCCACAGTGATAAGAGAACAGACAGTATACGCTTTTAATACCTCAAAGGGATGGAATTTTTANTCAATGACTGAGTTAAAGATCTCTCTTGGTAAGTGTCACATTGCACTTGAAAATATGTTATTTTCAAATATCTTTTCATATTGATTTCTAACATAAGTCCACAGTGATAAGAGAACAGACAGTATACGCTTTTAATACCTCAAAGGGATGGAATTTTTACACCTTGTTTTGTATCCCTGAGTATGTTACAGTGTCTCCTAGGTTATAGTTAATGGAAATTTCAATAGAATTTGTATTCTATTATTGTGTGAAAATTGTATAAATCTTAATCATGTTGAATTGATTCATAGTGCTTTTCAGGTCTACTGTATCCTTCTTCTCTATATATTAATTCTCTTAATTTTTGAAAGTTTTATATTGAAACTCGATCTAAAAACTTAATTTGTCTACTTAGAAAAAAAAAGAAAAGAATTGTAACATATAGTGCAACTTTACGTGACATTATTCTGTAATCCCACGTCTCCTAAAAATATGTTGTCATACTTTCATAATTTAAAACAATAACATAGAAAGATAAAAAAGGGGATGCATTTATAGGAAAAATTGTATGTGAGGGGAGGGAAACCCACATAATTTTCTCTAAATCTGGAATTAAGAATTCATTAGTGGAATCAAGATTGCCAGGAGAAATATCAATAACCTCAAATTTGCAGATGACACCACCCTTATGGCAGAAAGTGAAGAGGAACTAAAGAGCCTCTTGATGAAAGTTAAAAAAAAGGAGAGTGAAAATGTTAGGTTAAAGCTCAACATTCAGAAAACAAAGATCATGGCATCTGGTCCCATCACTTCATGGGAAATAGATGGGGAAACAGTGGAAACAGTGTCAGACTTTATTTTTTGGGGCTCCAAAATCACTGCAGATGGTGACTGCAGCCATGAAATTAAAAGACGCTTACTCCTTGGAAGGAAGTTATGACCAACCTAGAGAGTGTATTGAAAAGCAGAGACATTACTTTGCCAACTAAGGTCCGTCTAGTCAAGGCTATGGTTTTTCCTGTGGTCATGTATGGATGTGAGAGTTGGACTGTGAAGAAAACTGAGCGCCGAAGAATTGATGCGTTTGAACTGTGATGTTGGAGAAGACTCTTGAGAGTCCCTTAGACTGCAAGGAGATCCAACCAGTCCATTCTAAAGGAGATCAGCCCTGGGATTTCTTTGGAAGGAATGATGTTGAACCTGAAGCTCCAATACTTTGGCTACCTCATGCAAAGAGTTGACTCATTGGAAAAGACCCTTATCCTGGGAGGGGTTGGGGTAAGAGGAAAAGGGGTCGACAAGGATGAGATGGCTGGATGGCATCACCGACTCGATGGACATGAGACTGAGTGAACTCTGGTTGTTGGTGATGGACAGGGAGGCCTGGCATGCTGTGATTCATGGGGTCACAAAGAGTCAGACACGACTGAGTGACTAAACTGAACTGAACTGAGTGTTTTCTTAAGACCAAAGTTAAGTATGGTGAAGGGATGATCATAGAAGTCCATTCATGTTTCATATATTTCCTCATTGTATGAAAGCAATCTGTTAATGTGTTGAAATGGCTTGTCCCTTTTTATAACCCCATGACCAGCACAGTGCAAAGTAAATACTCAACTCTTCCTAGAGGTTTGTTTAGAACACAAGATAAAATGACAAACAAAAACTATGCATTTTGCTTCTCTCTGCACACTGAGTTTTTGAACAAAAAGATAATTCATAATATAGAAGTGTTTGGAATTTGACTTTTATCATTGGTATTAATTTTCTCTAGACACTTGAGCTCAAATGCAAGAGATTGGCCATTTGTAAACTGAGAGGTCTGATGATGCTAGCCGTTTATTCCAAAAGGATGGAAAGACTTTATATATTAACAGCTCTTCAACGACATGAAATTAGCTACAAAAACCAGCTTTCTTTATTTATTATCATAGTGCATTTAAATACAATGGTTTATAAAGCATTTTAACCTGTTAGTAGGAAATAATTATGGGTTGGAGAAATTGTGGTGACTTTGTCTTTTCTAAACACTTCAAAAATTTTATGTATCAGCTTTAAAGATAGAGCCTTCAATGAAGCTTACTGTTAGAGAAATAAAAATGAAGCTATTATTAGGAATAAAGGCCAACTTTTCATAAAGTGCCTCCTTTATTTCTTATAAGCATATTTAATAGAGAAATTTAATGAGAGTGTTGATTAAATCTTTTACCATGGTTTTATAATTTAATACATTGCCAGTTTTTTTTAACTACAGATACAAATCTCTTATAATTTTCTATTTGTTTCCTAAACTTTGGTGATTTAAATGCTGTGTTTATGTATTCATTTGATTATGCTTCTTGGAAACCTAGTCTTGTAGTAAGAGAAAGCTTAAAATGCCAAAATGCTTTGGTAAATAATAAAAAGTCCATTGTATTTTTCACATTATTTAAAATACTGTTGAACACAGTCTAATTCAAATTTATAAAATTCTTAATTTTTAAGTCAGGACACTTTATTAAAAATGAAAGCCATTGGCAAATTAATTTTTGATTGTCAGAGAACCAAACAGAACTGATGTCATTAGAAATTATTTGCCCAAAGCTTTCTTTCACTTGACTAAAATTGAGAAAAATAAAGTTGTTTTTGAAACAACTGTGTGGAAACTCAAGGCTTTTAATATTTTATAATTGGCACCAACCATAATTGGCACAAGGAAAGGAAGTGAACTAAAGTTGTGTTAATATAAACACAAATGTTTTGTTTCAATCTGAAAAGAGAAAGGTTTTTGATGTTCCTTGGTGGAGATATTTATTGCAGAAAAGTCTATTGCCAGTCTACATTCCACTGCAATTGATTTTTAAATATGGAGCTAAACAGGAAATGTCATGAGTAATGTGACCATCTGTCAAGTGTAAATGAAGTCAGAGCAAGTAGATGGAATCTGCACAAACAAGGTAATTGCATTGGAGTTCTGTCAGACAGATTTTAAACTCAAGGAGCTATGAGTCCAGTGTATACTGTCTATGTCACATACTTGTAGTTCCTGTGCACTTGGGTTTATTGTAGCTCTTGTCACAGCTCTGATAATTTCTGCTAAGTGAATTTAATAGCATCTCATTCTAGTTTCATAGTTTCCATCTGATATGCTTTGGAATACCTGGAACTTCATTTCTTTAGTTCTCTTTTGAAATCCTTAGGAGTTCTTTCTTAGAGGAGAAACTTGTTTTCGTAGTAATTATAAATTGGGAGTGCAGGTAAGAGGAAGGAAGGAACACAAAAGGGTACTTTATGTAATGCCACCCCTTTGCTTTGTTCAGAAGGAATCAGGAGTTGTTAAAACTCACACTAAGGGATTTGTAGAAGGCTTCAAATTGGTGACAAGTTACAATAAAAGTTTTCATTGTAAATGCTCTCAACTAACAGTGTAAGTTCTCATCTTAGTAATCAGTGGAGAAAAAGTTCTTTCAGGAAAAGTATAGTATATTCTAAAGTGATTTTTTTTTTTTGAGATGTAGATAGTCTTTTAAGTAAAGCTTTAGGAGTAAAACGATATGCATTTTTCTTGAAATGTGGATGGCTTTACCTTTATCAAATTACAGTTTTATTATTTCATTGCTGTTTACATTAATTTCCATTAACTCTGTTGTGATTCATAGTTTAAAATGGGACACAAAAATTGCTTTCATCATTTCACAATTTTAAATTAAGTATCAACATAAGGCTATCCTGTTCCTTTAATGGATCAGTTTAATCCTTAGTAATGTAACCCTTTAGAGTCTACATGTCAAAGATAGCGTTTTTACTTGAAGAAAGTAAACATAAAAGAGCTTTAAAGTTTTTAGTATCTGTTTCCTTTGCTGATTTTAATGGACTTCGAACACAGTCAAGGGCAGTGGGTGGCCTCTTACTGGTAGAAGCCAGTTTTTAAATGCATGTATTTCTTCTTCCATGTTGGCCTCTTACCTGGGACATATTTGCTCTCTTTTAAAATTATATATGATAAATTGGCTTATTGAAATCTAAATAAGGAGATGTTCCTTTTCAGCAGTCAATTTGAAATGCTGCCCTTTATAAATTTAAAATGATAGAAAAACTCAGACACACACTACATGTATCAAAGGATTTTATATCAGATACACTAATGATTGTATTTGTATCAGTTACAGTAATGATTGTATCAAATATGCTAATGATTATATTTGTATTAAATACACTAATGATTGTATTACTTGCAGGTTATTAACAGCAAATATACATTATTCACTTATACTTTCATGCATATTTTTGATGTCTTGCTCATACATTGTTAATATTAGGTACCTGATATGTACCTCTGTGTGTGTTAGTGTGCACGTGTGTGCTTGTGCACACACGTACACACTCAGTCTTGTCCAACTGTTTGCAATCCCATGAACTGTAGCCGGCCAGGCCCTTCTGTCCATGGGATTTTCAAGGCAAGAATACTGGAGCAGTTTGCCATTTCTTGCTCCAAGGAGTCTTCCCAACCAACCCAGGGATCTCCTGCATTGGTAGGCAGATCTTTTACCGCTGTACTACCTGGGAAGTCCAGAATATGTGCCAGGCTCTTTGCTAACTGCATTCAGTTCAATCTATTGCTTAATTTTCACCATAACAATTTAGGTATGTGTTGTTTCTGTCTCTTATACACATCTAAAAAGTTCTTTCAGGAAAAGTATAGTATATTCTAAAGTGATTTTTTTTTTTGAGATGTAGATAGTCTTTTAAGTAAAGCTTTAGGAGTAAAACGATATGCATTTTTCTTGAAATGTGGATGGCTTTACCTTTATCAAATTACAGTTTTATTATTTCATTGCTGTTTACATTAATTTCCATTAACTCTGTTGTGATTCATAGTTTAAAATGGGACACAAAAATTGCTTTCATCATTTCACAATTTTAAATTAAGTATCAACATAAGGCTATCCTGTTCCTTTAATGGATCAGTTTAATCCTTAGTAATGTAACCCTTTAGAGTCTACATGTCAAAGATAGCGTTTTTACTTGAAGAAAGTAAACATAAAAGAGCTTTAAAGTTTTTAGTATCTGTTTCCTTTGCTGATTTTAATGGACTTCGAACACAGTCAAGGGCAGTGGGTGGCCTCTTACTGGTAGAAGCCAGTTTTTAAATGCATGTATTTCTTCTTCCATGTTGGCCTCTTACCTGGGACATATTTGCTCTCTTTTAAAATTATATATGATAAATTGGCTTATTGAAATCTAAATAAGGAGATGTTCCTTTTCAGCAGTCAATTTGAAATGCTGCCCTTTATAAATTTAAAATGATAGAAAAACTCAGACACACACTACATGTATCAAAGGATTTTATATCAGATACACTAATGATTGTATTTGTATCAGTTACAGTAATGATTGTATCATATATGCTAATGATTATATTTGTATTAAATACACTAATGATTGTATTACTTGCAGGTTATTAACAGCAAATATACATTATTCACTTATACTTTCATGCATATTTTTGATGTCTTGCTCATACATTGTTAATATTAGGTACCTGATATGTACCTCTGTGTGTGTTAGTGTGCACGTGTGTGCTTGTGCACACACGTACACACTCAGTCTTGTCCAACTGTTTGCAATCCCATGAACTGTAGCCGGCCAGGCCCTTCTGTCCATGGGATTTTCAAGGCAAGAATACTGGAGCAGTTTGCCATTTCTTGCTCCAAGGAGTCTTCCCAACCAACCCAGGGATCTCCTGCATTGGTAGGCAGATCTTTTACCGCTGTACTACCTGGGAAGTCCAGAATATGTGCCAGGCTCTTTGCTAACTGCATTCAGTTCAATCTATTGCTTAATTTTCACCATAACAATTTAGGTATGTGTTGTTTTAATCTCCTTTTATAAGTGACAATATGAAAACTTACTCAAGAATAACTTACTCAAGAACATATTCCTAGAAAGTATTGACTTGACAGCTGAAACTCTAATTGGTCTTTCTTCAGAGACATAATGCATAGTGACATCCTATAAAATCTGTTTTGTAGAATTCATAGTTTCCTAAAATACTGTGGGATAACTTTATTTCTATTGAATTCTGTTATATTCCCCTCTCCACCCCACCCCGATTCACCTTTATTTTCCTTAATGGCTTTTCTCAGTCTCCTTTATTTCAAATGCCAAAGAGAAACCAAGAGCAGAGATAGGTATGTCATGAGGATATGGCTCTGGATGAGATCACCAGGAAAGTCTGGAACAAACCTAATGTTGAAGATAGAAGTTCCCAGGTGGTGCTAGTGGAAAAGAATATGCCTGCTGATGCAGGAGCTGTAAGAGACAAGCACAGGTTCTATCCTTGGGTGGGGAAGATCCCCTGGAAGAGGAAATAGCTGCCCACTTTTGTATTCTTGCTGGGAGAATCCCATGGACAGAGGAGCCTGGTGGGCTACAGTCCCTGAATTGCAAAGTGTCAGAGGTACATGAGTCAAATTTGATGTAGTCAAATTTATGCTTTGTGCAATGAAAATGGATTGCAGTTAAGCTCTACTGAGAAAGAGTATAGTAATTTATTGCCACCTCCATTCAAATGGACTTCCCAAGTGGCTAAGATAGTAAAGAATCTGCCTGCAATGCAGTAGATCTGGGTTTGATGTCTGGGTTGGGAAGATCCCCTGGAGAAGAGAATGGCTACCCACTCTAGTTCTTGCCTGGAGAACTCCATGGTGGACTACAGTCCATGGGGTCACAGAGTTGGACACGACTGAACAACTAACACTTTCACTTCAGATACAAGTGTCCAGTTAAGTTCATGTGAGTCACTCAGTCGTGTCCAACTCTATGTGACCCCATGGACTGCAGCATGCCAGGCCTCCCTGTCTATCACCAGCTTCTGGAGTTTATTCAAACTCATGTCCATGGAGTTGGTGAGGCCATCCAACTATCTCATCCTCTGTTGTCCCCTTTTCCTCCTACCTTTAATCTTTCCCAGCATCAAAGTTTTTTCAAATGAGACAGTTCTTTGTATCAGGTGGCCAAAGTATTAGAGTTTCAGCATCAGTCCTTTCAAGGAATATTCAGGACTGATTTCCTTTAGGATGAACTGATTGGATCTCCTTGCAGTCCAAAGGACTCTCAAAAATCTTCTCCAACACCAGAGTTCAAAAGCATCAATTATTTGGGGCTCAGCCTTCTTCATAGTCTAACTCTCACATCCATACATGACTATGGGAAAAACCATAGCTTTGACTAGATGGGCCTTTGTTGGCAAAATACTGTCTCTGTTTTTTAATATACTGTCTAGGTTGGTCTTAACTTTTCTTCCAAGGAGCAAGCATCTTTTAATTTCATGGCTGCAGTCTCCATCTGCAGTGATTTTGGAGCCCCCCAAAATAAAGTCTGTCACTGTTTCCACTGTTTCCCCATCTATTTACCATGAGTTGATGGGATCAGATGCTGTGATCTTAGTTTTCTGAATGTTGAGTTAGTTCTAAGCCAACTTTTTCACTCTCCTCTTTCACTTTCTTTAAGAGGCTCTTTAGTTCTTCTTCTCTCTCTAACGTAAGTGTGGTGCCATCTGCATATCTGACATTATTATTATTTCTCCCAGCAATCTTGATTTTAGCTTGTGCGTCATCCCAGCATTTCTCATGATGTTCTCTGCATATAAATTAAATAAGCAGGATGACAATATACAGCTTTGACTTATTCCTTTCCTGATTTGGGACCAGTCTATTGTTCATGTCCAGTTCTAACTGTTGCTTCTTGACCTGCATACAGATTTCTCAAGAGGCACGTCAGGTGGTCTGGTATTCCCATCTCTTTACATTTCTTTACTTACATCTGATGCAAGTGTAGGTATTCATAAGCTTACAGTGCTTTCTATTACACTGCTGTTGCCCTTTAATGAAGTAAAACTTTCTTTTCTTTCTCAATATAAGATATCAATGGCCGTTGAAGATATTGATGAAAATGGATTGATTAACATAGTCAACTTTTCAACTTCCATAAAGTTATTCACTGGGATATTGTACCAAAGTTAATTTTTCTGATAATACTTGCTATCTGTCTTTAATGCAAGATGCAGTAGTTCCCCTTTATCTGCTGTTTCACTTTCCACAGTTTCTGTTAACCTGCTGTCAACCACAGCCCCAAAATATCAGTTGGAAAAAGTTCCAAAAATAAACAATTCATGAGTTTAAAACTGTGTAGAGTTCTGAGCAGTGTGATGAAATTTCACACCATCCCACTCCATCCTGTGTGGAATGTGTATTATCCTTTTGTACAACATATCTTCCCATTAGTCATTGTTAGCCTTTTTGTTTATCAGATCAGCAGTTGAGGTATCATAGTGCCTGTGTGCAAAGGTCCCAAAGTGCAAGGGCAGTGATGCTGTCAATTCAGATATGCCAAAGACAAGTTATAAAGCACTTAAGAGAAAGGTGAAAGCTCTCAAGAAGGAAAAACAAATCATGTGCTGAGATTGCTAAGATCTATGATTAGAATGAATCTGATGTCTCTGAAATTATGAAGAAGCAAAAGATAAAATTTATTCTAGTTTTACTATTGCATCTCAGACTGGCCATGATGTGTGATAAATACTTAGTTAAGACAGATAGTTACATTTGTACAAGAAGATATTTTGAGAGAGAGTGAGACCACATTCACTTGACATTTATTAGAGTATATTGCTATAAATTGTTCTATTTTATTATTAGTTATTGTTAATCTCTTACTGTGCCTAATTTGTAAGTTAAAATTTATCATTGGTATATAAGCAAAGAGTCAAACATGACTGAGCGACTGAATTGTTAAACATAGGAAAAAACATGTATAGGGTATGGTACTATGTGCAGTTTCAGCTACACACTGGAGGAGATATTCTTGGAATCAACCCCCATGGATAGAAGAGGGAGTACTATCAGTTCAGTTCAGTTCAGTTGCTCAGTCGTGTCTGACTCATTGCGACCCCATGGACTACAGCACGCCAGGCATCCCTGTCCATCACCAACTCCCGGAGCTTGCTCAGACTCATGTCCATCAGGTCAGTGATGCCATCCAGCCATCTCATCCTCTATTGTACCCTTCTCCTCCTGCCTTCAATCTTTCCCAGCATCAGGGTCTTCTCCAATGAGTCAGTTCTTCACATCAGGTAGCCAAAGTATTAGAGCTTAAGCTTCAGCATCAGTCCTTCCAATGAATATTCAGGGTTTATTTCCTTTAGAATGGACTTGTTGGATCTCCTTGCAGTCCAAGGGGCTCTCAAGAGTCTTCTCCAACACCACAGTTCAAAAGCATCAATTCTTCTGTGCTCTGGTTTCTTTATGGTCCACCTCTCACATCCATCCATGACTGCTGGAAAAACCATAGCTTTGAGTAGGTGGACCTTTGTTGGAAAAGTAATGTATGCTTTTTAATATGCCATCTAGGTTTGTCATAGCTTTTCTTTCAAGGAGCAAGCATCTTTTAATTTCATGTCTGCAGTCATATCTGCAGTGATTTTGGAGCCCAGGAAAATAAAATCCTGTCACTGTTTCCATTGTCTCCCCATCTATTTGTTTTGAAGTGATGGACCAGATCCCATGAGCTTAGTTTTTTGAATGTTGAGTTTTAAGCCATCTTTTTCCCTCTCCTCCTTCACTTTCATCAAGAGGCTCTTTAGTTCCTCATCAGTTGCTGCCAGAAGGGTAGTGTCATCTGCATGTCTAAGGTTATTGATATTTCTGTCAGCAATCTTGATTCCAGCTTGTGCTTCTTCCAGCCCAGTGTTTCTCATGATGTACTCTGCATATAAGTTAAATAAGCAGGGTGACAATATACAGCCTTGACATAGTCCTTTTCCAGTTTGGAATCAGTCTGTTGTTCCATGTCTGGTTCTAACTTGCTTCCTGACCTGCATACAGATTTCTCAGGAGGCAGGTGATGTGGTGTGGTATTCCTATGTCTTTAAGAATATTCCACAGTTTGTTGTGATCTACATAGTCAAAGGCTTTGGCATTGTCAATAAAGCAGGAGTATATGTTTTTCTGGAACTCTCTTGCTTTTTCGATAATCCAACAGATGTTTGCAATTTGATCTCTGGTTCCTCTGCCTTTTCTAAATTCAGTTTGAACATCTGGAAGTTCTTGGTTCATAAACCTTTGAAGCCTGGGTTTGAGAATTTGGGGAATTAACTTGCTAGTATGTGAGATGAGTGTGAGGGAGTATTATACTTTGATTTTACGTATATTTATACTTCTCTGTTTAACATAAAATAATGACTACTGGTTAACCACTTCATGATGACTTTAGGATAACATGATATTTATTTGCTCTTCATTGAATCATTACAGGCTTTTGTACCCTTGCCTGTTGTTTTAGATGGTTATGCTACTTGAGTTCTTACATCTTACAATTGCTTTTTACAATTGGTCAGCTCTATTTTTTATGTAAAATTGGGTGTGGTCTTTGAGCCTTTCTTTAGCAGCTCGTTTCTTCAAATTTGCTGTTTCTATTTAGCATAGCATTGGAAAACCAATGTCATGGCTCAAAGAATCATCGTGTTAGCAAGAGGAAGTATTTTGTGAGTGAGGCATTCCTCTGTTGTCCTGAGGAACTCCTCCATGATTACAGGTTAGTGTATGGGCTTTAGTAAGTATAAGCACCCTGAAAAGGCTGTTTTAATCATCTATTTACTTTGTCAGCTGAGTTCTTGATGGTTGAAGTCACTAGAAATGTGGCCTCTGAATTCTGTAACCCAGATTTTTCACCCCATCATTAGAATAGGCCAGCTACTTAAAACGANTTTAATTTATTTATTTTTAAATTTAACTTTACAATACTCTATTGGGTTTGCCATACATCGACACGATTCGTGTCAAGAAAATTCTGAATGGAGGACATCTGATAATTATCTATTGAAAATTAGTTTAAAATCAAAATAGAAATATTGAGTAAAAATACTTCTAAAATATGTGGGAAAATCTAGATATTGGCTACATTTTAAAGTATTCATATTTTTGTGCACCAAAAACAAGAAGTAAAATACTGGCAAGTGGAATATGTAACATAAGAGGAATAATTATTGGCCAGGTTTTCCAATGTCCTTGTATTTAAAAGGAAGATAAACATATGATTAAGTATTAAGTTAATTATTCATGTTATAATTTAACCATGATTAACCATGGAAATAATAGAAAATATAAACTTCAAGCCAGTAAAGAAAATCAAATGACATGAAACAAGAAAATTTAATTAATACAAAAGAAAGTTTAAAAATAAGGAAAAGAAAGCATGGCAGATAAGCACAAAACACAATTCTGGAAATAAATTCAAATATATATCAATAATTACAATAAATTCATATGAACTAACCTCAATAAATAAAAACAGTTGTCATAGTGGAGACATATTTAAAACAAACATTGAACTTTAAAAATTAAAAAAGGAAAAAAAATGATATAGCTGGAAAATATCAACCAAAGAAAGATGATATAGCTATGATTACATCATAAAGTAGATTTTAGAGCAGGCCTATTACTAGAGATAAAGAATTCTAAACTTACATGTATGTAATAATAAAGTTCAAATAGAGAAAAACAAACATGCACAAATCCAAGAGCATACTGAGACTTTTAACTACATCTCTGACACTAATACTGAGCCTAAAAAATTCAGTAAGAATACAGAAGATTTGAAAAAACACTGGATGTTCAGTTAGACTTTAATTAGCTTGATAGCTAATATAACAATAACAAGGATGGTTATTTAGTTGGAAGTTTTTAATCAGAAGCCTCTTTAAACAATGGATTACTTTAAGGTTTTAAATATATTTATGTCTGATTATCATGGAAAGATTTATTAATTGATATTTAGAAATGATTTCTTTGGTGAAATAGATTCAAAATATTTTGGTTAGGTAGAAATATTGTTCAGGTTTCTCCACTCAGGAATGAAGAGGGTTTAAGACTTTAGGGTTTCCAATGGCCGTTTGGAGGACTTTGTCTTGTCCTGTGTTCATTCCTGTTCAGGGTGTTCTGCCACTTGAACTCAGTAGAAAGGCAATCGAATACTGCTGCTAGGATGGAGTTTAATCTGTTTCCATTGAGCGTTTCATGCAAAGGTGCTTGTCAGTAAGAATAGTTATGTGGGCAGATAACTGAGACTTCTTAAAATTCATATTTGTATGGTTCTGTTCAGTCTCAGAGCTTTTACTTGTAACATAGCATGAATAGTTACAGTTTTGTTGGAGAAAAGACCTAATTATGAGCTACAGACATTTATAGTCAAAGCTATTTTTTTTCTAGAAGTCATGTATGAATGTGAGAGTTGGACCATAAAGAAGGCTGAGCACTGAAGAATTGATACTTTCAAACTGTGGTGCTAATGGAAGACTCTTGAGGGTCCTTTGGACAGCAAGAAGATCAAACCAGTCAATCCTAAAGGAAATCAACCCTGAGTATTCATTGGAAGGACTGATGCTGAAGCTGAAGCTCCAGTACTTTGGCCACCTGATGCAAAGAGCTGACTTGTTGGAAAAAACCCGGATGCTGGGAAAGATTGAAGGCATGAGGCAAAGGAGGTGGCAGAGGATGAGATGGTTGGATGACATCGGTGATTCAATGTACTTGGGTTTGAGCAAAATCTGGGAGATGGGTGAAGAACAGGGAAGCCTGGTGTTGCTGTAGCCTCTGGGGTTGCAAAGAGTTGGATGGACACAGCTTAGTGACTGAGCAACAGCAAGACCAACAATACAGATATTTACATCCCAAAACAAAAAGTAGTAGTTGTGAAGAATCTAATACATACAGGTTAGTTCACAACACTGTGGTTCCATTTCACTGACTGAAGATCAAAATCCGAAATAACTGCTCTAATTTTGTGTGGAAATTTACTCTTTTTATCTAATTAAAATAAGATCATTTAATTTCAAAACAATAATAACTTGAATCATTATCATGGATTGTAACTGGCTGATAGTAAATGAGAATATTTATGTTACACAGGAAAAGAACCTAGAGTGTATTTTATTTTATAGAATCCTGAGAAGCAGTTTGACAACAGTTTGCTCATTTCTAACATATATCATGGGGAGAGCCCTGGCAATGGATAAAAGATATTTGTTCTTCATCTGTGAAAGTGTTAGTCACTCAGTTGTGTCTGACTCTTTGCATCCCCACAGACTGTAGCCTCTGTCCATGGAATTCTCTGGGCAAGAATGAGTTCTTCATCTGAGATCACCTTTTAATTGCATCAAAGATGGTAAAAATTATGTATGTCTTTCTGAAAAGTTATTTAAATATTGCTTTTGCAAATGGAAGAGTAGATGACTTAGGTCTTGGTTTAGAAGTATTCTGATTTATGTTCTTGTTAGTGAGCTATGAGGCAGTTTGTGGAAAATGGGATAACTCAGTAGAAAGAAGGATATAAGGGTGGTAAATGATTTTCAGAACCAGGACAACACTAGATTGTGGTTGTGTCACATTATATATCCGTTAGCTACTGAAACTGCAAAATACAGTTATTGTTTTCTTTTAAAGAAGAAAAACGCTGTGATTTTCCTCCCTACCATTGTGCGATTAGCTATCTTGCCCTTATCCGTCCAACTAAATAGATACCACATTCCTCAAGGACAGGAAGACATTCTTTTTGGCTTTCTCACATGCCTAATCTTTCTAGCTCTTTGCCTTGCATGTAGTAAATATCTACTAAATATTTGTCAACTGACTGTTTCCCTCAAACCTGGCACCTAGGATTTTGGCAGCATCAGTGGTTACTTGGTAAACACTTGAGTGTATCAGCTATTAGTCACTGACCTTTCAGAAGCAGAGAGTTCTGGTGACTTTTTAGCCCTAAATTACATTTTGTTCCCTTGCACAGAGGGCTCCAGCAGTCTTCAGTTTTGTGTCCCTCAGCACCTAATAAAGAGCTTTCTCAGGACGCGACTTTGTATAAAGCTGTTCAATTCAAATGTGGATTCTGGTGTCTGGAGAAACTGTAGTACAGCCTTGCAGATAGTTTTACAAAGCCTTAATGGCCTGCAGGCATGCTTGAGCCACATTTTCCACCAATCCTTTAATCAGGATCTAGTGATACTAGATCTGATGGCAGTGAAAAACCACAGTAAAAGAAGTATACCACCATTTCCCCTGAATGCGAATTTAAGTTCATCTAAATTCTTTCTCGTTCTGCTCTTTTTGGCTCCATGCTTGCCTTCTATTAGTGTGTCATCTGTGGATCTATACTCGTTTATTAGGCAGGTAGAATCTGTCATTCCTTCCCATTCCCTATCATTTTATAAATTTCTTACCTTACGTCACCCCTCTAGCTGATGGTGACTCTGTTTTCCATCTGCATAGGAGGCTTCGTGCCCTTTGTGTGAAATGAGCTGTCTTTGATTACAATTCTTCAGTGTGGTCTGACTGCTAACACTGATTCCCAGAAGTCAGCAAACTTTGTCATATTGTTCAAGATTAGCTTTCGATGTGTCATTTTAATAGACTAAAAAGCCATTCTCAGTAAAATTGAATTCCTTTGGGAATTATTGTTAAGGATGTTTTCAAAATGAAGAAAAATGTTGTAATGTTTCGGAGATTTCACTGGGGAGGTATCCAGGTGGCTACATTTACTGATACTGCCCTTGTTTTAGCTGGATTTGATATTCTGATAATGAATTTAAAACTTGTTAGCCTTTATTTAGGTAAAACATGATTCACAGTATTTAAGCTTTATGAACTTTTTCATTTAGTCAAGTCTTAGAATGTTTTTATTTTTGTCTCTGATATAATGAAAATACTTGTTTTGTCTTTTAATTTCTATATGTGACCCTAGCTAAATTCAGGTCTAGAGCAGGACACATGGATGTCCTGATCCGGGTAGAAACATGGTGCTTTTGCCTTATTTATCTTAATGCAATATGGTGAAAACAGCAGTTTTGGAGCCAGACTGTATGGGTTCAAATCTCACCTATGTCATTTCACTGATTGTATGACTTTCAGTATTAATTTCTCTGTTTCTCAGTTTTTCGTCTATAAAATGAGGATAGAATTATAGAATAAGAATTAATACACCTGTAAAATATGTGTAGAACTTCTAATATGCATCACTTCAGTTCAGTTGCACACTCATGTCCCACTGTTTGCAGCCCCATGGACTGCAGCAAGCCAGACTTTCCTGTCCTTCACTCTCTCCTGGAGTTTACTCAAACTCATGTCCATCGAGTTTGTGTTGCATTCCAACCATCTCATCCTCCATTGTCCCCTTGTTCTCCTGTCCCTAATCCCTCCCAGGGTCAGAGTCTTTTCATTGAGTCAACTCTTTGCATGAAGTGGCCAAAATATTGGAGTTTCAGCTTTAGCATCATTCCTTCCAAAGAACACCCAGGACTGATCTCCTTTAGAATGGACTGGTTGGATCTCCTTGCAGTTCAAGGGACTCTCAAGAGTCTTCTCCGATACCACAGTTCAAAAACATCAATTCTTCGGCACTCAGCTTTCTTCACAGTCCAACTTTCACATCCATACGTGACCACTGGAAAAACCATAGCCTTGACTAGATGGACCTTTGTTGGCAAAGTACTGTCTCTGCTTTTTCATATACTGTCTAGTTTGGTCATAGCTTTTTTTCCAGGGGGCAAGCATCTTTTAATTTCATGGCTGCAGTAACCACCTGCAGTAATTTTGGAGCCCCCAAAAATAAAGTTTGACACTGTTTCCATTGTTTCTCCATCTATTTACCATGAAGTGATGGGATCAGATACAATGATCTTAATTTTCTGAATGTTTGAGTTTTAAGTCAACTTTTTCACTCTCTTCTTTCACTTTCATCAAGAGGCTCTTTAGTTCTTCTTCACCTTCTGCCATAAGGGTAATATTATCTGCATATCTGAGGTTATTGATATTTCTCCCAGCAGTCTTGATTCCAGCTTGTGCTTCTTCCAGCCCAGCATTTTGTACGATGTACTCTGCATATAAGTTAAATAAACTGAGTGAAAATATATAGCCTTGACGTACTCCTTTCCCAGTGTGCATACCTCATATTTATATATCAGTAAATATTATTTCCTGTTATTATTTTCTATTATGCTGTTATTGTTGATCTTTTGAAGTTGTTAGTCTCCAAAATATATTTGGAGACATTCCTCAGCCTTACATGGGAAAGGGTGCAGAAGTAACCCAAAATTATAGTCTTTATTGATTCAGTGGCTTATCTCTGATACCAGCTTTGCTCTCTTTGGTTAACAAAAAGTCCTGCGGTAGAATACAGCAGCTCTCCTTGGGTGGCAGTGTGGAGCCTTCCATGATTGCTTAACCAGGCTTTAGAAATCGGATTCTCTTTCCTCACAAGTTCTTCCTTGAGTAAGGTTTTTAAGAAAGGTCTTTACATAAGGTTTCCCACATTTAAAAAGATTTCCAGTGGTGGTGTTTTGTTATTTGACAAGCATCTAAATAGGCCATCCTTAATCACCCTCTGGATATATATATATATCTTCACCTGAGGCTTGGCTACTAGATCTCAGTCTCTGTTTCAGATGGATTTAGGACCCGGAAGGACTCCAAAGCAGAGTGGACTGACCTCACTAAACATGTGGTTATCTGTATAGGCTCATTAGCCACAGACATGGCAATAGAGCACTCTTAGTTAAATGAGGTCTAAATCTCTGTGTAGACTTGTTTTACAGGCACAGATAAAGTAAAGTTTGCCTCTAGAGAGAAACTTGGTTGATTCCAGAGAAAGTCTGTATTTGCCAGAGTCTGGCTGCAGCAGTGAACTTATCTTAGGGCTCAGATTTAGGCCTGGTTGAGTCAGAGTAACCAGGATACACGAGACTTGTGTCTTGGCTAAACTGCTGCCCAGGGAACCCTCACCTCTGCTAGAGCAGCTGCCTGGGCCATGATGCCCAGCCCTTAGTCTTGCTGGCCTATGATATGGATTTGAAACTTCTGACTGAGTCTTGCTTTATTGCAATCTGCCAGATTGGGCCCTCCAGGCCCTGTTTGTTTGTTTTTTTTTTTCCTTAGCCTTGAGTGAATTGCCAGGCAAATGATAGGCCCTCAGCAGATGCTTGTGGAATGTGACTCTTGGATCTCTTAGCAGTAGGAGCCTGTTCAGTTTGCCATGACCATGCCTTTGGCTTTGACCCTGGTGTTCCTGCACCTGTATTTCTCAATGTTTAGTGAGCCCCTAAAAGTGCCAAGCACTGTGCTTATCACCTTATATTCAGAATCTCATTTTATCCATATCAAAACCCTAATTACAAGTATTTTTATTATCATGGCCATTTTATAAATCAGGAAACTGAGACCCAGAGATACTCAGTAACTTGTCTATAGTCATCGAGGTCAAGTACCTTTAGAAGATGGGATTCAAATCCAGATCTATCTAACTGCAGAGCCAGAGATAATAATCTCTACTCTGTTTTCTTTTCCACACCAGTTGAAGAGAGGGTGTTACTAGGAATCAGCCAACCCATAGATTAAGTCCATATTTCCTGCAGCTGGGCTAAGTTCCCACCACATGTGACCCCCTGCTCATATTCTCATGAACTTGAGGCTAGTATTCTTACCCGCTGTGTGCGTTGAGAAAGGCTTTGTTTTCAGAAAGTTCAGGAATTGAGCAAGAAGAGTGAGATGGAAATGCCATCTGCTGAGCTGAATGAGNGTGACTCTTGGATCTCTTAGCAGTAGGAGCCTGTTCAGTTTGCCATGACCATGCCTTTGGCTTTGACCCTGGTGTTCCTGCACCTGTATTTCTCAATGTTTAGTGAGCCCCTAAAAGTGCCAAGCACTGTGCTTATCACCTTATATTCAGAATCTCATTTTATCCATATCAAAACCCTAATTACAAGTATTTTTATTATCATGGCCATTTTATAAATCAGGAAACTGAGACCCAGAGATACTCAGTAACTTGTCTATAGTCATCGAGGTCAAGTACCTTTAGAAGATGGGATTCAAATCCAGATCTATCTAACTGCAGAGCCAGAGATAATAATCTCTACTCTGTTTTCTTTTCCACACCAGTTGAAGAGAGGGTGTTACTAGGAATCAGCCAACCCATAGATTAAGTCCATATTTCCTGCAGCTGGGCTAAGTTCCCACCACATGTGACCCCCTGCTCATATTCTCATGAACTTGAGGCTAGTATTCTTACCCGCTGTGTGCGTTGAGAAAGGCTTTGTTTTCAGAAAGTTCAGGAATTGAGCAAGAAGAGTGAGATGGAAATGCCATCTGCTGAGCTGAATGAGCCCTGCTAGCTTCTCTAGGAGAGACCTGGAGATGGAGCAGGCCACAGCCCTTCTTCTGTCCCCAGGGCTTTCACCGTGCCTGTGGTCAGGAGACACCAAGACTTTCAGTTGCAAGTACCTGCCACTGGTTGTCTGAGAAGTGGCTCTGGCTCCTGAAGCCAGCTTATCTCACATGGAGTGAGGAAGCACACCAGAAAAGAGTTGGTGGATAAGGACTTAGTTTGTCTTAAACTTTAGTGTGCTTAAGCATTTTAGAGAGCTATTTAGAAATTATTAAGTCAGAGAAGAAGTCCAAATTTTTGTTTCTAACAGCTTCCAGATGATGCTAACCCTTGAATCATCCTTAGCAAGGTTCTAACTCCTTGACTCTCATTTGGGAAAGACATAAGGTTTATTGTATGCAATCTTCTAAGATTCTTTGAAGAATCAAGCTTTAGTTGCCCATAAATGTAACCTACAAAGTAGTAAATATCTGATTATTTTTTTTCCCTTTCCTTCCTAACTTTCCCATCTTTACACCCATGCTCTTTGGCATCAGCATTCAGATGAACTGTTTGCACTCTCAGGCCTATCTCAGGCTTTTTTTCTGGTAGAGCCCAATCTAATCAGATGACTCTACCAGCCTTTAGAATGAACAGCTCCACCAAGACAGTTGGCTGTCCCCAGGGCTCCAGATTTCAGCTGCCATGAAGTCATCCTCACAGATCTCTTCCAGGAAAGTCACATCTCACTGGACATGAGGTAGCCCAGGTTAAGGTGGTCAGGACTTGGCCTATATTGATCTTAGAGTATTTACAGATGAGGGCATACCTGGCGTTCTTCCCTTGGTGATTTGCCAGGACTGTTATTTGAGAGAAAGATATTGTGTTACTGCTGTAGAAACTCTAGAGCCCATAAATTAAATATGAACCAACATTTCCAAGTACTCTGGGGTAAGTTTTTCCCTTAAGAGTGGGAAAAAAACAAAAATTGAAATCTCCAAACTTAATGAGTTAATCCCACTCTTGAATATTTGTCAGCTTATATAAAGATTAGGGAATGGTTAGTCACCCGTGTGCTCTCACTCTGAATTCCTGTTCCCAACTGAAGTCTCTAACTGAAGTCCCTTTTAACTTCTCTACCTGCTCCTGCCTTTCCGAGTCTCATTAACTCCAGAATTAAATATGGTTCCTCTGCTTCATTCCCATCATCCTGTTCAGTGTGTTAGACTTCTCCTGAAGGCTTGATGTTAAAGGATGAGAACTATTTAGAGAACGCTTAATTTCCAGTATCACTAACATGCCAAATAACTAGGAGTCACTGTCATTTTCTGTGCCTAGGAATCAGAAAGGTTTGGCATCTATTTCTGCTGCCAGGTTCCTATTGTGGCTGATAGTTGTCCTGTTGGCCCCTAGGACTCACTTTATTTCTCATCTCTGAGTCCAAGCCCTTCCCTATTAGAGCCTCCTTGCCTGGTTATTCAGGATGTAGACTGTACAACTTCTTGAGTCATGTCACATAGACTGTAAAAGGAATGACATCTCATGGAGTTTTTGCAACTTGACGGTTCTGCTTTCTGTCAGCCCCAAAACTCTTAGCCCCGACCCCTAGAAAGCCAGGAGAATTTGAAACTTTTTGTTATTTTATTTTATCTTGCACCCTTTATTTTCTAGGTGTACCCCAGCATCCTACTTTAGTATAATCAAAAGTATCATTAAAGAATTTCTTATTCCCCAACACAAAATAATTGTTCCTTTTCTGTGAAGACTTCTGTCTTCCTTCTAAGCTCAAATTGTGTCCAGCTTCTAAAAGTGCAGCTTCTATGCCTTCTCTCTTGTTTAATTGAGTGAAGAAAGTTACAAATCCTGTCTAGGCTTTAATCAAACATATGGCTGTGCGTTTTGCTGTCTCCTCTGTGGCCTTGGACTCAGGGAATTCCAGTTCCCCCCAGGCCTTGCTGGAGCCAGTTTTTCATCTTGATGTTGCCCCATATCCAAGGCAACCTTAGAAAACCTTTTAATTGATGATTCCACCTTGGCCTTAATAGACGTAGTTCTTTATACCTTTCATTTCCTTCCAAAAGACTGAAGCCACTCAAGAAGAGTTGGAGATCTAAACCATTCTCATCCACCAGGGGCAGTTGCAGGCCTCAAGAAAAAGATTGAATTCCAGAATCTATGTCCTATATTCATGCTAGTCGTGATAGGGGGTTGGGGATGAGGGTAGCTGCAAACACAAGGATGGAGTTAAGACAAGGTTCTCAAAAGGACCTAAATAGATTTATCAGCTCTGTAAACTTTGGGAATTTACATAGTATTTCAGTCAGCTGTAAAATAGAGATGTTCTTTACCTTTCAAGGCTGTTATGAGGATTAAACAAACTATTTGTAAGGTTCTTAGCATTAGGTCTGACAGGTAACAAGTTACCCCCCAAAAAATTCTGTTGCCATAGAACCTCCAAATCTTCTAAGGGATGTTGTATCATGTTTTAGCCTGCTAGTTTTTCTTAAATAATTGAATCCACCCAGGAAAAGGAAAAATTCAATGAAGGAGAGCTCAAATCCTACGTGGCATGTGTAGCACTTGCTCTTGGTAGAGCAGTGACCCCAGAGTGTGGTTAATTGTAACATCTTCCTATGGAACTACTGTGAAACATGGAACCAATGGTAGAGACTCGGGCCCTGTGGGATGTGACATTATCCACAGATATAGTTATAATCTGTTGTTGCCATTTTGGTAGTAACCAGCTATATATGCTTTAGCTGTCCTGCATTATCTCAGTAAAATAAAACAGCAATAATTTAGTCCTCAATAGCAAATCACATTGTTGTAACTTAAGATTGTATTTGGAACCATTTACTTTCTAGGTAAAAATTAACATTGAAAGTGTCTTGAAAAACATTTACCCATATTGAAGCCTGAGTCATTCTTTTATCTGCTTGGCCTTTGTATCTACTTTACTCTTTTGAATACAAGAATGCACTCTTATCTTTGTTTCCCCTCTCTGGCTTTCTTTCACTTTTTTCTTTTGCCTTTAACATTCTTTTTGTAGTATCTTCTTTGACAGATCCATATCTTCCACTCTCAAAGGACAAAGTAATGATGGAAACACTGTTTGTCTTTTGTGTGTGTGGGAGCTCAGCAGCTGGACCTTCCTACTTGGTGTGACCAGTCATTTACTCAGCCATCATCTCGGCTTTTAGTGTGTCGGGTGTAAACTACAGAACTCAGGCAGAAACTGATAGCACGCTTTCAGCCACCCAGTATGCTGAGTATATGCTGTAGGTTATACATTTTATCAGAAAATAATCTTTTAGGTTTTCACGATCATGGAGTTCCAAACAGTACCAAGAAATCCAGTAGATCTTAATGAAAATATGTCGTATCAACTTTATTAGACAAATCTTTAAGGAGTTTGTATATAAGGAAAGGAAAATTATTTAGAGAGGGAAAAATAAGAAAGCTAATAGTACATATACATCTGTCCACAATAATAATGACAATTATATCATGTATGCATTATATATATTGCATATTTTATATTAATTTTTATATTACCAATTTCTGTTTCTTGAGTGTTGGGCATGTGTATTTTTAATACTCTCAGCAAACTTATGACAAGAATACTGTTATTATACCAATTTTCAAACGAGAAAACTAAAGATAATCAAGGATTAGGCTGGTATTGAAACCCAGTCAATCTAACTTCAGAAACTATGCTCTTAACTACTGTGTTTTTCTGTCTTCCTAAGTATGTATAGAGAAAGGTTTAGGCAAGATGGTAGGCACTGGAATGGCAGCTGTGTGGCATGGGAGAAGCTCTATACAGACAGCAAAAACAAAATGGGGAGCTGACTGTGTTCAGACCATGAACTCCATATTGCCACATTCAGACTTAATTTGAAGAAAGTAGGGAAAACCAATACACCATTCAGGTATGACCTAAATAAAACCTCTAACGATTATACAGTGGAAGTGACAAATAGATTCAAGGGATTAGATCTGATAGACAGAGTGCCTGCAGAATTATGGACGGAGGATCATGACACTGTACAGGAGGCAGGGATCAAGACCATCCCCAAGGAAAAGAAATGCAAGAAGTCCAAATGGTTGTCTGAGGGAACCTTACAAATAGCTGAAAAAAGAAGAGAAGTGAAAAGCAAGGGAGAAAAGGAAAGATATACCTATCTGAATGCAGAGTGCCAAAGAATAGCAAGAGAAATAAGAACGCCTTCCTTAGTGATCAATGCAAAAAAAATAGAAGAAAGCAATAGAAGGGGAAAGACTAGCGATCTCTTCAAGAAAATTAGAGATACCAAGGGAACATTTCGTGCAAAGATGGGCACAATAAAGGACAGAAATGGTATGGACCTAACAGAAGCAGAAGATATTCAGAAGACGTGGCAAGAATAAGATCTTCATGACCCAGATAATCACGATGGTGTGATCACTCACCTAGNTAAAGTCTGACACTGTTTCCACTGTTTCCCCATGTATTTGCCATGATATGATGGGACTGCATGCCATGATCATAGTTTTCTGAACGTTGAACTTTAAGCCAACTTTTTCACTCTCCTCTTTCACTGTCTTCAAGAGACTTTAGTTCTTCTTCACCTTCTGCCATAAGGGTGGTGTCATCTGTATATCTGAGGTTATTGATATATCTCCCAGCAATCTTGACTCCAGCTGCAGACCATTAGCTAAACAGATAATGAAAGGAAAATTCTTCATTGCTTACCTGATTATTCCAACATCTAACTGGAGTCCAAGGTTGTGCATCCTGTTGCCAGTGTTTTCTAGAATTACACCTTCACATCAGTTACTTTTCTTTTGACCTGCATAGAGGAAATAGCTATTGGAGAGAGCTCTCTGTTTAAAAATGTGTTTGTTTCAACAAGAATAAGCAAGTTTCTATGCGTTTTAACAAAGCGGTTATGGAAAACCTAAAACTCTGAACCTTGTATGGGTTTCCCATAGTACCAAAAGAAGATGGGATTTTTGACTGAAATTGACCTGTAATTAAGATCAGACTGAGTGCAATATAGTTCTGTTTGGAATCCTCCTTAAAGACTTGTCCATCATAGTCAAGTCCAGGGCTCATAATTTCTAAAAAAGATTTTAGCCTTTTAAAAAATACATTGTATGGTAGCACTTAACAGTCCTTGAGAAAAATGGTACATGTGAGATGTGATGGATTTTAGAAATTACACCAGCACCCTCTAGTTAGTGTGTTCTTTTACTTACTCTATTATAAATCAGGAGTTTGCAGTTTTGACAGCTAATTTTTTTTTTTTCCTGTCAGCTGAAACTTGACTCAGCCTCTTAACTGTAAGCAAACTGGAAATGAAGAGTCTTTCTTAAGATACAGATATGTATTTTCTTTGGAAATATAATTTGGATGGTTGAATGTGTGTATCTTTTAGGCTAATGTACTTGGTGGTAAACAGAAATAGACCTTCCCCCTTCCCATTTGGAGTAAAATTTAAGTATAAAATTTGATTCCATAATAAGCAAAATAGCATAGGCGTTATTTTGAAACAAACTAAAGGTAAAAACTAGGAGCTTTTTACAAACCGGCAATATGGGATTTATTCTATTGTTCTCATTCTTGCTGAAGAGGCTGTGATGTGGGGATGGGCCTTTTTCAGCATGTGTTAGAATTATCCATTTGTCTATCTCAGATCATAAAATCTTCCAGTTGAGAAGATCTTTGGGGACCATCTAGTTCAACTCTCCTATTTTACAGTTAAAGGAATCTGTGAAGAAGGTTACTCCCAAAACTGTTTTCTAAAAAACATCCAACATTGTTGTTACTCAGTTCATTGTCAGGCCAATCTTTGTTAGTAATTTTAACAGTTCNGAAGATCTTTGGGGACCATCTAGTTCAATTCTCCTATTTTACAGTTAAAGGAATCTGTGAAGAAGGTTACTCCCGAAACTGTTTTCTAAAAAACATCCAACATTGTTGTTACTCAGTTCATTGTCAGGCCAATCTTTGTTAGTAATTTTAACAGTTCCACTAATAATTGGCAGATAATTATGCACACAAAAAAGCAGAGACATTACTTTGCTGAAAGATGTCCATATAGTCAAAGCTATGGTTTTTCAGTAGCCATGTATGGATGTGAGAGGTGGACCAAAAAGAATGCTGAGCACCAAAAAATTGATACTTCTGAACTGTGGTGTTGGAGAAGACTCTTGAGAGTCCCTTGGACTGCAAGGAGATCCAACCAGTCAATCCTAAAGGAAATGAATATTCCTTGGAAGGAATGGTGCTGAAACTGAAGCTCCAATACTTTGATCACCTGATGCAAAGAGCTGACTCATTAGAAAAGACCCTGATGCTGGGAAAGAGTGAAGGCAGGAGGAGAAGCAGACGACAGAGGACTGGATAGTTGGATGGCATCACCAACTCAATGGACATGAGTTGATCAAGCTCTGGGAGATGATGAAGGACAGGGAAGCCTGGCCTGCTGCAGTCCATGGGAACATGACTGAGCAACTGAGCAACAGCAACAACAAATTGTCAACCTTCATAATTCTTATTTGTAGGCAGGTCATCATGCTGCTGCTGCTGCTAAGTCGCTTTAGCCGTGTCCGACTCTGTGCAACCCCATAGATGGCTACCCACCAGGCTCCCCCATCCCTGGGATTCTCTAGGCAAGAATACTGGAGAGGGTTGCCATTTCCTTCTCCAATGCATGAAAGTGAAAAGTGAAAGTGAAGTCGCTCAGTCGTGTCTGACTCTTCGCGACCCCATGGACTTTTTTTCCAGGCAAGAGTACTGGAGTGGAGTGCCATTGCCTTCTCCAAGGCAGGTCATCATATTCTGGAAATAATTTTCCCTGGAAATGCTCAAACTGTAACTAGTGGAACCTGTCTTCACTAAAACTGCTGGACTTCTTTCGGAAGAGGAGATATTTTGGAATCTCTCTTGTAATAAAACACAGTGTAACACATGTGCTAGGATATAGCAAAGCCTGACTTCCATTTCTGCCTCTACCATCTGTTTGGACCCTCCCTTCCTTTTCTTCTCTTCCTTTCTTCTTTGTTCACTTTGGTCCCCAAAGGAATTGTAATCTTGGTCCCCAAATGAAGTGATGATTTCATCCTTTTGGGCATTTCTTCTCACTTTCTCTTTCTGCCTGCATTGTACACCTTTCTATCTCTAACTGCTCTGAGTCCCAGTATACACACGTACGCACACATACATAGGTATGACACGTGCCCGCTTGTCCTGTGACCTACTTTGGTTACACCTGTTGGGAAAGTTGCCTGTAAGATGTGAATGTGTGATTTCACTGTTTTGCTCTGTGCAGATCTAGGAAACATACCGGAAATGATGGCTGGCATTTCTTTGATTTCATCCATGTTAAATGGTAAAACTAGAAGTGCTCAGTTAAGGCCTGGCTCCTGGTAGCTTTTTAAAAATTGGCTTAATTCTTTAGTCCCAGTTTGACTAATTAAATACCAAATAGATGAATTAGCAGATGTTAGCAGATTGTATAATGTCCTCTTGCAGATGGAAATGGTTAATAGTTTAATGTAAATGTCCTATAAAATTTGGAAAAAGGTAATAATTCTCTTTTCTTATTTGTAGCCTTATCATGATTTCTGCCATGGTGATGAGCAGACTTTTAGACTGGTAATTTAATGAAAGTGTTAGTCAAATAATAATATCATGTCAAGCAGTTTAATATATAATCTCAAATATGATTTAGTAGAAAATATTAAACAGCCGTTTCATAAGCTGACAAAATTCAATTTTTAATGGGTTAGAATGCAGATTAAGAGAAATATCAAAATGGGTTGAATAGTGTTATAAAAGCTGATCCTTTTAGAGCAAACTGCACTGTCATCAAGATACATGCCTATTAAATCTTAGCATTCTAATTTTATATATGACAGCAATGCTATTAACATAAAAACATGTTACTGTTGATTAATAATGTTCAGTCTGTGGCTATTTAATACTCTTTCACAGGAAGAAGCACTGTCTAGTATGTATGTGAAATACCTTAATTTTTAGAATTATTATGTACATAGAAGATTATATCTGTTGTTTTATAAAATTAAAAGGATGCCTGCTGTTGTCCTTCCTGATTAGGCATATTGGTGCAGAATTTCATCTTCCCAATATTAATTTTGTACTACTCCTGTATTTTTTTGCTAAGATCAACTTGTTTTAAAAAGTTAAAGTAAGTTATTTAAAACAAGAGAAGTCTTTTGCAATTAAACATTGGTAATAGGGTTGAGTTGCAGTAGTGTTATACTCTATGAAATGAAGTGATTGTGTCAGTGAGAGTTATTGATTAGAATCTTCCTACAGTGCTTTGGCCACCTCATGCGAAGAGTTGACTCTTTGGAAAAGACTCTGATGCTGGGAGGGATTGGGGGCAGGAGGAGAAGGGAACGACCGAGGATGAGATGGCTGGATGGCATCATTGACTCGATGGACTTGAGTCTGAGTGAACTCCGAGAGATGGTGATGGACAGGGAGGCCTGGTGTGTTGCGATTCATGGGGTCGCAAAGAGTCAGACACGACTGAGTGACTGAACTGAACTGAACAGGTACTTACATTGAATTAATGAATGTGTATGTTTATTAACAGCAAAGATAAATATGGTCATTGAACTGGTGTATCATCCAGTTTTTTAAATTAACTACAATAAGAACTTGCAATAATAGAATTTTCACTGTATAATCTAATACACCCAGTTCCGTTCAGTTCAGTTCAGTCACTCGGTCGAGTCCGACTCTTTGCGACCCTGTGATTCACAGCACGCCAGGCCTCCCTGTAGTCCATATGGAACTTCGTTTTAGAGCTGATTCATAAATCCTATGCTTTTGGATGAGATCATTTTGGTCCACCAATAACTAAACACTTGAAGGGAAGTCTAATGCCTTGCTGGTTATTGAACTTCACTCCTGAATTTGAAGTGATGCCGTGAAGAGTTGCCTTTTAATATATAATTTGTATTGCCTTAAAAAGTGAGGTAAGTACTCTTCTTAGCCTATTAATGAATTGAGAGTTCAGCCTAACCTTCACAAACTGTTTAAACCAAGTACCTATTGATAGTTAAACTCACTGTAATATTTCACTTAAAGTGAATAACCGAGGTGGACATTCTAAGATTGTAGGAAATCCACAGTTTCCTTATTATTATTTTTTTTACACTACACATTTTTTTTTTTACACTACACCAAACTTTTAAAATTTACAATCAGAATGATTTCTGTGACCTTTAAATGCCCATGATGCTTGATTATTTTCTCATTGTTTATGGTACTATAAGGTAAAAATTTTATAAAATCATGCAGCCTGATGATACATTTAATAGCTCCATGAGAATAAAAAAGTGACCTAATGGAGAGAGATCAAGCTACCATCAGATACTTTACGTCTGAGAGATCAGAAAATGCTTCACGGGAGAGTTGCCTTGGACTGGTCCTTGATATTAATGTGGACGGAGTTTGCTTCCAGTAGCAGACTTTATGATGCCCTGTCCAGCTGAGGACCATCGCCACTGTGGACAGTTCTGGCATGCTGATAGTTTGCCACCTCAGGTAGCAGAGGTGGGCTTCTGTGACTTAGGACTTTCTCTGGCACCCGAGGAGCTTGCGCGGCTACACCGCAGGTGCCACAAGGGACTGTGAAGGAGTTATAACACCCCCATGGTTGAGTTGGGAGCTAATAAATCTCCGTGGGAGATGGTAAAGGACCAGTGGATTAATGTGCAGCTCCTCAGACTTCTCCAGGAGTACAGTTTGGTCATGGGACCTTCGTGTTTGCAGGATTGTGCTCCTGTGGCTCACAGTGGCAACCCGCTCGGGAGCGTTGCCATTGGTGCATTTTATTTCTTTTCTTCTTCTTTTTTCACTCGGACTTCTTAGGATAACTTCACCAATAAACTCTCTACTCTGAAATTCTTATCCCAGTCTCTACTTTTGATGGTACCCAAACTAAAACAGTTTGATAGAGATGGAAGATGAACAGGGTGAGTAAAGTTGTAGATTAAGTATAGTATCAGTGAGTGACTCAGTTTGCCTGAAATATCAGATTCGTGGTTTCAGAGCAGTAAAATTCGTCATGTCAAAGGAAACAGTGAGGATTTGCAGATTTTCTTCAGGCATTACAGGTTTTCTAAAGTTTTTGCAAAGGGAGGTGACACGATCAAAGCTCTGCTTCCAAATACCAGTCTGGTAGTAGTCTTTAGTGGAGATCAGAGATAAGAGAGGTGGGATGAAGGGAGAACACTGGTGAAATCATTCTAGAGTCTAGATGAGGAAATGGAGAAGAAGGGTGGTGGATGCTCCATATGGCAATTGTGGTGATGTGGATGTCAGGGGAATTGAAAGGCATTAGAAAAAATGCAAATATTTCTAGCCTCTATTACTGACTGGGAGGATGACGATATTTTGTTTGAAATAGAAAAACCTAGAGGAGAAGTATGTTTAAGTCAGATAAAAAGCCTTCAGTTTGCTTCTTTGGAGAATCTGTCTGTATCATATTCATTCTCCCTTTATTTCTTAGTGTCAGGATCTTCATTTTGTACAAGTCCATAATGTGCCCAGCTCAGAGATCTTTCCCAGCTGGTTGTAGCTATATGACTAAGTTCTGGGTGATGCAGTGTAAGTGGAAATGTGTTAGATTTCAAGGAAACTTGCAGGTGAGAAGCAGGGTCACCTAGAGTTGTACCCCTTCATCATGTCCTCATTCCTCTGCTATTTTATGGGACGAGAAGTACAGCAGCAATCTTGGACTGCAAGGTGGCTTTGAGGATGAAGGCGATATAGCAGGAATATGTAATGCCTGGGTAGACTATAGTAGCCCCAGACTTCCCAGCTCCAGAGTTTATTTACTTAAGAGGAAAATAAACTCCATCTTCTCTGAGCCACTGGTCTTTTATGGCACTTGTACGTAACACTAAATGATGACACAGAACATGTTGAATCTGAATTAAGAACAGGTTAGCCAGGGGCTGGGGGCTTCCCCAGTGGTTCAGCAGTAAAGAATTCACCTGCAGTGCAGTAGACACATTTTTGATCCCTGGGTTGGGAAGATCCCTGCAGAAGAGAATGGCAGCTCACTCCAGTATTCTTGTCTGGGAAACTCCATGGACAGAGGAGCCTGGTGGGCTGCAGTCCATGGGGTCCCAAAAGAGTTGGACATGACTTAGAAACTAAACAAGCAATAGCCATCCAGGTGAAGATTTTCAATAGGCATTGCTATATATATATAACAATTTATCATTATATGAAATTGTTATATATATAACAGTTTCCCTCATTATATTTGGAAATATATATAAACAAATAAATATAAGCAAACAATTTGAAAATATAAACAAAAATAAATGCAACAAGAATTTGTGTGATACCAAGCATATGCCAGGTCAGTATACGTAGAGCAGATTAACAGTTTGTACTGTATATGCAATTAAGTGGCATAGCTGGGGATTGAAACCCAGATCTGTCTAGAGTATAGATTCTTGTTCTGTAATGTGGAACAGAACTTAGAAGACAGGTTATAAGAATTTCATTCTAAGGTAGGGTGATCTGAGAGAAGAAACTGTAAAACTACCAAAGGTACAGAGCTATTCATTTGCATGCACATTTTGCAAAATAAAATTTTATTATTTACAAATCTTATGCATAATATATATAAGTTGCACAGGACTCATAAGTAATATTATAATCAATAAATTCAGTTATCTGAATTGTGATAAATGGTGAACTAAGAAAGTTTAAAAATATTTCTCTTGTCTGTTTAGAGATGTTTTATTAGGAATTTCCTAGATACAAATACATGGAGAGGTCTGTAATTAAATTTTAAAGTTGGAAAATAATTTTGAAGTTATGCAGTTCAGTGTCCTGATTTTATAGATGAGAAACAGAGCTGAAGCAGTTGAATGGTGACCTCCTTTGCTCTTCCTGAAAAATGTTGAATATGCTCCCACCTCAGGGTTGTCCCACTTACAATCCATTCTGCTTCAAGTATCTGCTGTCATTAGTTGCAGAGCTCAATTTCCCATGTCCTTTATGTGTAGTTCATATATCACTTTCTAGAATGTATCACTGTTGATTTTTTAAACAGGATTCTTTATTTATTTATCTGTCTACTTATCTGCCATCCTTGCTAGCTCCACAAGGGTAGGTACTTTGTTTAGTTCATTGCTGCAAGTCCAACGCCTAGATCAGTATCTGCCTAACACATAGTAGTTACTCAATAAAATGTATATTGAATGGAGAGAACAGTAGGTGAGGCCATCTTCTAAGTAATATTCTGTAACATAGGCTGTAGCATCAAGCTCACTCAATAGTCTTAGTTTCTGTTTTCTTGAAAACCACTGTGGAATTACAATAAACCAGCAGGGTTTAACACATTGAAAGCCAGATGTTCAAAATCATTCATTTGGGCAGTTTGTGTATGAGGCTTTTTCAAGTCCTTCATGAATAGCCAGCATGAGCTGTCTTGTTCTTAAGTTATTCCAAATTTCTGGAATATTCCTGCAGTGTGGCAGTAGGCCTGGGCACTCTGCCCTCATTACCTTTTGGTAGTAAATGACCCTGTAGTAGCCAGAGCAACCTGATGTATTTTACTTGCTAGTAATAAAGTAAAAAGCAGAGATACCACTTTGTTGACAAAGGTCTGTATAGTCAAGTCTATTGTTTTCCCAGTAGTCATGTATGGCCGTGACAGCTGGATCATAAAAAAGGCTAAGCACTGAAGAACTGATGCTTTTAAATTGTGGTGCTGGAGAAGACTCTTAAGAGTCCCTTGGACAGCAAGGAGATCAAACCAATCAATCCTAAAGGAAGTCAACTCTGAATACTCATTGGAAGGACTGATGCTAAAGCTGAGGTTCCAATACTTTGGCCATCTGATGTGAAGAGTCAACTCATTGGAAAAGACCCTAATGCTGGGAAAAGTTGTGGGTAAAAGGAAAAGAGATTGAGATGGTTTGATAGTATCATCAACTCAATGGATATGAGTTTGAGTGAACTCTGGGAGATAAGGAATGACATGGAAGCCTGGTATGCTGCAGCTCATGGGGTCACAAAGAGTTGGACGTGGCTTAGTGACTGAACAACAATGACTTGGAAGAATTTACTTCAGAATCCAAGTCTTATATTTTTGGCATAGAGATTGAAAATTTTATTCATACAGATTCATAGTCATAGAAATGTTGTTTAGTTGGTAAGTCGTTTCCAACTCTTTTGTGACCCCATGGACTGTAGCCTACTAGGCTCCTCTGTCCATGGCAGGAATATTGGAGTGGGTTTCCATTTCCTTTTGCAGCGAATTTTCCCCACCCAGGGACTGAAGCTGCATTACCTACATTGCAGGCAGATTCTTTACCGTTGAGCCACCAGGCAGCAGGCAGTTACAGAAATGCATTTCCTAATGACATGGCTTGTAATGATGATGAAATGACGATGGCGGTGATGATGATGGTGATAATGACGGCTAGTGTTTGTTGACATCTCACTATGTGCTTTCACTGGTCTAAGCATTTCACACATGCTGGGATTTTAATGCATGTATTGCCATCAGTGGGTAGGGAAGCCTTTCTGGTTGGAGAGTAACAGAGTCTGTTCCTGTTCTTAAACAGAAAAGATAGTAGAGAGTTCTACTTACCTTCAAGGCAATTATAATTTAATTTACCAAATTAAATACTGACGGACTTTTTAAAGAGAATAAACACAAGACTTTTACTCTAGCCCAGTAAGTATGTAATGTTGTAATATGACCAATAATATAGAGAATCAAGAGAAAAATTGGCTTTCTTAAATTAAGAAAATGATAAAAATTTGTAAAAACAAAATAAATACCTAATAAGTGATTTTAGAAGGGAACCTGAGTACCTTAAAATACAGAGAATTGCAGAGTAATTAAAATGATACGGTTCAGTCCTCATCAGATGGAAAGTTGGCTGTTCCCAGCTAAACAAAGCAACCGCCTTCTTTTAAGTTTTCTTCAGAGCTAAGAACCCACAAAATAGAAAATTTTAGCCACTAGCATATGGCAGCAATCCAGTGAAATGGAAAGAGAAATGGCTAGTTTACCTGAATATTCTCTCATCAAGGCATTTTGTTAGTATTCTGCAGAAGTATCTGGAGAATTGATTGGGTTATATGTGATTTGACACAGCAGCATGTTTTTGCAGCCTGGGAAAGCAGTTCCCAGACGACTTAAAATAGAGAAATGTGTCAGGTGATTTTTATATTCTCAGTATAGCTTTATCTATGGAAATGGCTTGCATACACATTTAATGTTATAATACTGTGACAGAAAACACACAATTCTTTTAACCATTGTCACATATCACTGAAGACATTTATTATACTTCTAGGAGTTATAGGCACTTTGTGGATTTTCTAAATATTTTAAGTGTCATGCATGAATGGCTGATCTTAGTTTTATTCATTATGCTTTTATTACTAGTAAGTTACAAATACATCAGATGCAAAATTAATCTTGTGATTGACTTGGCTGAAAGATATGAAACTTTAAAGTTTTCAAATTCTGTGATGCTATTCTGTATCTATTTGACATTACTTTCAAAGCAAAGAGAAAAAAATGTCAAAATGTAGCTTGTGAGATAGGTGCAAGGGATTATCAAATCAAATGAAGTAAACTGAAATTATTTTGAAACTTCTATATGTTTGAGTTATTATATTTAAGACTTTCTATGATTTTCTGACTCAGCTTAGATATTTATTCTTCAGAAAAGCCTCATTGATCTCTCCATTTACCATCACCCCCTTTCACAGGATTAGGTCCTTCTGTTATACTTTCCCCTCTCCTTTCTTCCATTTAGTCCCCTCCAGTGATTGAATTAAAGTCTCTGATTACATCATGAGGAATGCTGGGCTGGAAGAAGCACAAGCTAGAACAACATTACCAGGAGAAATATCAATAACCTCAGATATGCAGATGATACCACCCTTATGGCAGAAAGTGAAGAGGAACTAAAAAGCCTCTTGATGAAAGAGAAAGAGGAGGGTGAAAAAGTTGGCTTAAAACTCAACATTCAGAAAATTAATATCATGGCATCTGGTCCCATCACTTCATGGAAAATAGATGGGGAAACAGTGGAAACAATGTCAGACTTTATTTTTTGGGCTCCAAAATCACTGCAGATTGTGATTGCAGCCATGAAATTAAAAGACAGCCACTATGGAGGACAGTGTGGAGATTCCTTAAAAAACTGGAAATAGGACTGCCTTATGACCCAGCAATCCCACTGCTGGGCATACACACCGAGGAAACCAGGATTGAAAGAGACATGTGTACCCCAGTGTTCATCGCAGCACTGTTTATAATAGCCAGGACATGGAAGTAACCTAGATGTCCATCAGCAGACGAATGGATAAGAAAGCAGTGGTACATATACACAATGGAGTATTACTGAGCCATTAAAAAGAATACATTTGAATCAGTTCTAATGAGGTAGATGAAACTGGAGCCAATTATACAGAGTGAAATAAGCCNTCCGAGCTTCTCGTGGTCTGTCTCAATCCTTAGTGTTCCTTGGCTAGCAGACGCATCGCTCTAATCCTGTCTCACAAGGGGTCCCCTTTTCCCTCACAAGGTGTTTTCTCCTCTTGTCTCTGACTTCACAGGTCAGTCTTCTTTAAGGATACCAGTTATATTGGGTTAGTGGCCCACCCTACTCCAGTGCAACTTCAACTTAACTTTATTCACATTTACATTGACTTTATTTCCCCCATAAAGTCACATTCTGAAGTTCTAGGGGCTAGGACTTCAACAAGTTTTTTGTGTGGGATACAATTCAACCTATATCAATATCCCATGTGCAAACTGACATTCACAAATGGCTTGAAGTTGAACTTGTCTGCCCCTATAGGCAGTCTGATCCTCCTCAGTTCAGTTCAGTCGCTCAGTCATGTCCGACTCTTTGAGACCCATGAACTGCAGTACCTCAGGCCTCCCTGTCTGTCACCAGCTCCTGTAGTTCACTCAAACTCATGTCCATTGAGTTGGTGATGCCTTCTAGCCATCTCATCCTCTGCCTCCCCCTTCTTCTCCTGCTTTCAATCTTTCCCAGCATTAGAGTCTTTAAATGACTCAGCTCTTCACATCAGGTGGCCAAAGTATTGGAGTTTCAGCTTCAACATCAGTCCTTCCGATGAATACTGAGGACTGATCTCCTTTAGGATGGACTGGTTGGATCTCCTTGGAGTCCAAGGGACTCTCAAGAGTCTTCTCCAACACCACAGTTCAAAAGCATCAATTCTTTGGTGCTCAGCTTTCTTTATAGTCTAACTCTCACACACACATATGACTACTGGAAAAACCATAGCCTTGACTAGACAGACCTTTGTTGGCAAAGTAATGTCTCTGCTTTTTAATATGCTGTCTAGGTTGGTCATAACTTACCTTTCAAGGAGTAAGGGTCTTTTAATTTAATTGCTGCAGTCACCATCTGCAGTGATTTTGGAGCCCCCTCAAATAAAGTCAGCCACTGTTTCCACTGGTCCCCCATCTATTTGCCATGAAGTGATGGGACCAGATGCCATGATCTTAGTTTTCTGAATGTTATCCTCCTCAGCTGCTCCCATCTCAGAAGGCAGCACTTCCTTCTATCTCCCTATCCATAGAAACAAAAGTTACATTCCTTTAATTCCTCTTTCTTTTTTGACCTCTTATTGCTATCGATCAGATCCTGCTGGGGCTTCCTCATTTATTTCTCTTCATTATTTTTTATCTCTTTGTCACTGAGACCATTTTCCTCCTGAACTACCCAAGCTTCCTAAATGATCATTTAGCTGTTTCAAGCTAGAACAGCTGTTCTTTCTCAAACCATCTCCAGGATGCCATAAGTGATTACTCTAAAGATGAAACCAGATCAGGTCAAGACCTGCTTACAGTACTTACTGAATTTTAACTGCTTTCAAGATTAGGTCCAAATGCATATCCATATCATTACCTGAAAACTCTGTTCATTCCAGCTCTCTCTCTCCTTGACACTTCTCCAAATTCCAGCCATGCTTTGCTACTTTGAGCTCCTTCCTCTACCATGTGCTGCTTCGCTTTCTTCCTGGCCTTTATGTCTTTATGTCCCACAGTTCTTGCTCCCTTCCGCCTGCTTCTTTTTTTTTTTTTTTAAACCTTCAGACATGAGCTTAAGCATCAAATTCTCATCACATTCTCACCCAAATCTTTCCTAACTAATCTCTCTTGCACCTTGTGGAAGCTGAATTGGATGCTATTCCTATGGAATCCACAGCACCCCTAGCTTTTACCCAAATTTATACACTCCACTTTGTGTTCTTCTGTATACTTGTCTGCTTTCCACACTAGACTGCAAATTTCTGGAGGACAGGGCCTGAGGATTATGCATCATTGTATTATTACGCTCCCATCAGCACATCGATTCTTTAATTTACAAATACTTGCTCAACCTCTGCTCTGTGCCAGTAACTATTTACACCTCAGGAATATGAACGAAGAACAAGACAGAGGTTGTCCTTGTTCTACAAAACTTAATGTTCTGTGAATAAAATCCTATAACTTGGATGCAAGTTACTACCTGACATTCAAGTTATAGGATGCAAGGAAACAGTATCATGCCCTAGGGCAGTGAAAGTATGACAGGAGAGAAGTTAGGCAGCCTAGATGAATAATTAGAAGTAGGAAATAGAGAACTGGGTGACTGCAGTAGGAAGGACTCAAGAATAAGTGAGAGATTTCTGACCTGGATACATTTTGATGAATTCATTGAAATAAAGATTATATAAAGTTTAGATTTGGAACATATAGAGAAATTATGGTGCAGTTCTGAAAGTAAGATTGGTACCCACATAACGTCCTGGAGGATGTTTGCAGGAGACAGCTGTATATGGACCTATTGCTTAAGGAAAAAATATGGACTGAAGATATNCATACTGTCTTGATGACTGTAGCTTTGTAGTATAGTCTGAAGTCAGGAAGGTTGATTCCTCCAGCTCCACTCTTCTTTCTCAAGATGGATTTGCTAATTGGGTTTTTTGTGTGTTTCCATATGAATTGTGAAATTTTTTGTTCTAGTTTTGTGAAAAAAATTCATTGGTAATTTGATAAGGATAACATTGAATCTGTCACTTGCATTTGGTGGTATAGTCATTTTCACAATATTGATTCCCCCCCTTCCAGGAACATGGAATATTTCTCCATCTGTTTATGTTGTCTTTGAATTCTTTCATCGGTCTCTTATACTTTTCTGTATACAGGTCTTTTGTTTCCTTAGGTAGATTTATTCTTAGGTATTTTATTCTTCTTGTTGCAATGGAGAATGGTATTAATTCTTTAATTTCTCTTTCTGATTTTTCTTTGTTGGTATATAGAAATGCAAGTGATTTCTGTGTATTGACCTTGTAGTCCATGAGTTTGCTGAATTTGCTGATTAGCTCTAGTAATTTTCTGATAGTTTTTTTTTGAGGGGGGGCTTCTATCTATAGNAATTTCTCTTTCTGATTTTTCTTTGTTGGTATATAGAAATGCAAGTGATTTCTGTGTATTGACCTTGTAGTCCATGAGTTTGCTGAATTTGCTGATTAGCTCTAGTAATTTTCTGATAGTTTTTTTTTGAGGGGGGGCTTCTATCTATAGTATCATGTCATCTGCAAACAGTGAGAGTTTTACTTCCTATTTTCTGATCTAAATTCATTTTATTTCTTTTTTTTTCTTTAATTGCTGTAGCTAGGACTTCTAAAACTGTTGAATAATAGTGGTGAGAGTGGATACCTTTGTCTTGTTCCTGATCTTAGAGGGAAAGCTTTTAATATTTCACCATTGAGAATAGTGTTTGCTGTAGTCTTTTCATATATGGTCTTTACTATGTTGAGGTAGGTTCTTTCTATGCCCATTTTTTGAAGTTTTTTTTTTAATATCATAAATGGATGCTGGATTTTTTCAAAGGCTTTCTCTGCATCTATTGAGAAAAATATGTAGTTTTTATCTTTCAGTTTGTTGATATGGTGTATCGCTTTGATTTATTTGCATATATCAAAGAATCCTTATATTCTTGCTATAAACCTGACTTGATCATGGTGTATGAGCTTTTTAATGTGTTGTTGGATTCTTTTTGCTAGAATTTTATTGAGGATTTTACATCTATATTCATCAGTGATATTGGCCTGTAATTTTCTTCTTTTGTGTTGTCTTTTCCTGGTGTTGGTATCAGGGTGATCGTGACCTCATAGAATGTGTTTGAAAGTGTTCCTTCCTCTTCAATTTTTTGGAAGAGTTGCATGAAAATAGGCATTAGCCCTTCTCTGAATGTTTGATAGAATTCCTCTCTTAAGCCATCTGGCCTCTGGACTTTTGTTTTTGGGAAGACTTTTGATCACTGTTTCAATTTCAGTGTTTGCAATTGAGTTGTTCATAGTTTCTATTTCTTCCTGGTTCAGTCTTGGGAGACTGGTCTTTTCTAAGTATCTGTCCATTTCCTTAATGTTGTCCATTTTATTACCACATAGTTGTTCACAACATTCTCTTATGATCATTAGTATTTCTGTGTTATCTTTTGTAACCTCTCCTTTTTCATTTCTAATTTTATTGATTTGATTTTTCTCCCTTTATTCTTGATGAGTCTGGCTAGTGGTTTGTCAATTTTGTTTATCTTCTCAAATAACCAATTTTTAGTTTTAATAATCTTTGCTATTGTTTCTTTCATTTCTTTTTTCAATTATTTCTGCTCTGATTTTTATGATCTCCTTCCTTCTGCTGACTTTAGGGTTTTTTGGTCTTCTTTTCCCATCTGCTTTAGATGTTAGGCTCTCTATTCAATGCTTTTCTTGCTTCTTGAGGTATGACTGTATTGCTATAAACCTCCCTCTTAGAACTGCTTTTGCTAAGTCTGATAGGTTTTGTCATCATGTTTTCATTGTCATTTGTTTCTAGGAATCTTCTCATTTTTTTTTTAAATTTCTTCAGTAACCTCTTTGTTATTTAGTAATGTTTTGTTTAATCTCCATGAGTTTGTGCCTTTTGCTGTGTGTTTTTTTTTGTTTTTGTTTTTTTTTCCCCTGTAGTTGATCTCTAGTCTCATAGCATTGTGATCAGAGGAGATACTTGATACAATTTCAGTTTTTCTTAAATTTACTGTGGCTTGATTTGTGGCCCAAGATGTGGTCTATCCTGGAGAATGTTCCATGTGCACTTGAGAAGAAAGTGTATTCTTCTCCATTTGAATGGGAAGTCCTGAAGATATCAATTAGGTCAATTTGGTCTAATGTTTCATTTAAGGTTTATGTTTCCTTATTGATTCTCTTTTTTGATAATCTGTCCGTTAATGACAGTGGAGTGTTAAAGTCATCTGCTGTTATTGTGTTGCTTTCGATTTCTCCTCTTATGCCTGTTAGTGTTTGCCTTATGTATTGAGGTGCTCCTATGTGGGGTGCGTAGACATTTACAGTTGTTATGTCTTCTTGGGTTGATCCCTTGATCATTATGTAATATCCTTCTTTGTCTCTTATGATATTCTTTATATTAAAGTCTATATTGTCTAAAATAAAGATTGCCATTCCAGCTTTCTTTTGGTTTCCATTCACATGGAATATCTTTTTCATCCTTTTACTTTCAGTCTGTATATGTCTCTAAGTCTGAAGTGGGTCTCCTAGAGGCAGCATATATATGGGTTTTGGTTTTGTATCCATTCAGTCAGTCTGCATTTTTGGTTAGCACATTTAATCCATTTACATTTAAGGTAATTATTGATACACATGTTCCTACTGGCATTTTCTTGATTTTGGGGGGGTTGTTTTTGTAGGTCTTTCCTTTCTCTTGTGTTTCCTGGCTGTGTAAATCCCTTTAGTATTTGTTGCAAGGCTGGTTTGATGGTGCTGAATTCTGTTAACTTCCACTTGTCCATGAAACTATTGATTTCTCCACCAATTTTGAATGAGATCTTTACCAGATATAGTAATCATGGTAGTAGGTTTTTCTGTCTCAGAACTTTAAATATATCCCGCCATTCCTTTTTGGCCTGTAGAGTTTCTGCTGAAAGATCTGCTGTGAATCGTACGGGTTTTCCCTTGTATGTTACTTGTTGCTTTTCCCTTGCTGCTTTTAATACTCTTTCTTTGTGCTTAATCTCTATTAGCTTGATTAATATGTGTCTCAATGTGTTTCTCTTTGGGTTTAATCCGTAGAGGACTCTCTGCACTTCTTGGACTTGATTGACTATTTCCTTTCCCATGTTGGGGAAGTTTTCAACTATAATTTCTTCAAAAATATTCTCAGTGCCTTTCCTTTTTCCTTCTTCCTCTGGGACCCTTATAACTCGAATGTTGGTGTGTTTAATATTGTCCCAAAGGGGTCTCTGAGGCTTTCCTCAATTCTTTTCATTCTTTTCCTTTTATTCTGCTCTTCAGCAGTTATTTCCACCATTCTATCCTCCAGCTCACTTATCCATTCCTCTGCCTCAGTTATTCTGTCATTGGTTCCTGCTAGGGTATTTTTAATTTCAGTAATTGTATTATTCATTTCTGTTTGCTTATTCTTTATTTCTTCTATTTCCTTGGTGATTACATTAACTGTGCTAAATGCTTCTTGCATTTTTTTTTCATTCTATTTTTAAGTTTTTGGAGCATCTTTACTATCGTTATTCTGAATTTTTTTCTGGGAGATTATTTATTTCCTTTTCATTTATTTGGTCTTGTGCATTTCTACCTTGCTCTTCCATTTGTGTTGTATTTCTCTGTCTTTTCATCGTTTTTTTTTCCCCCTAATTTGCTCCACTTGAGGTTTCTTTTCCCCAGGGTTTAGGGTAGTATTACTTCTTCCTTTTGATTTTTGCCCTTGGAAGGAAATGTTGGTTGGGTGGTTTATGTTGATTTCTTGGTGGGTGTGACTTGTGCCTGTGTTCTAGTGGAAGGAGATAAAGCAGGTAATTACAGAAATACTGGGATATATACACACACGCTTCCACACATACAATTATAACAAAAGTGTTCTAATAAAAAGTACAGGAGATTGACTTGGTGATCTAGGGAAACTAGAGGTGATATCAATCAATTGAAAACACTTAGCTAATGCTCATTCTGGAAACCTGAGCATGAGCAGACGTTCACCTGGGGAATATAGCATGGAGAACTTCAATAATTTAACTTACAGTATAAAAGAAGAAAGAGTGAAAGAAAAAAGGGAGAATAAAAAAAGAGACCAATTAAAGAAAGAGGAAAAGGGAAGGAAAACGGAAAAGGGTGGTGGAGAAGAGGTTTACAAAATTTAAAAAGAGAGAGAGAAAAGAAAAAATAGAAAAGCAAAGATGAATAGATGTGTGTGGAAAAGATTTATATATATTCAGGAATAGCTACAGCCCAGTACAGAACAGTAGGAAAAGCAGTTGAATATATCCCAAACAAAATCCAAAAAACTCAAGAAAAAAGGAAAACAAAAGTGAGAAACAGAAAAAAAGAAGAGAACCTAAAATGAATCTTTTCCTTGTTGTGTGTGTGTGTGTGTGTGTGTGTGTGTGTGTTTTGATAAGAAACACAAAGAGNCCTTGGAAGGAAAATTATGACCAACCTAGATAACATATTCAAAAGCAGAGACATTACTTTGCCAACAAAGGTCCATATAGTCAAGGCTATGGTTTTTCCAGTGGTCATGTATGGATGTGAGTTGGTCTGTGAAGAAGGCTGAGCACCGAAGAATTGATGCTTTTGAACTGTGGTGTTGAAGAAGACTCTTGAGAGTCCTTTGGACTGCAAGGAGATCCAACCAGTTCATCCTAAAGGAGATTGGTCCTGGGTGTTCATTGGAGGGACTGATGCTGAAGCTGAAACTCCAGTACGTTGGCTGCCTCATGTGAAGAGTTGACTCATTGGAAAAGACTCTGATGCTGGGAGGGATTGGGGGCAGGAGGAGAAGGGGATGACCGAGGATGAGATGGCTGGATGGCATCACTGATTTGGTGCACATGAGTTTGGGTAAGCTCCAGGAGTTGGTGATGGGCAAGGAGGCCTGACGTACTGCGATTCATGGGGTTGCAAAGAGTCAGACACGACTGAGCGACTGAACTGAATTGAACTGATCCCATGTTCATTGCAGCTTTATTCACACTAGTCTATATACAGCAACAATCTAAGTGTCCATTGATGGATGAATGGATAAAGAAGACCTTCTTTTTTATGATTATATAATATTCTAGTGTTATATATTGTTTAGCCATGAAAAAGAAGGAAATCTTGCCGTTTGTGAGAACATGGATGAACCTAGAGGATATTATGCTAAGTAAAATAATCCAGATCAAATACTGTGTGGTCTTTCTTATATGTGGAATTTAAAAAAATGAATTCCTAGAATAATAGAGTAGAACAGTGGTCACTGGGCATTGGAGGTTGGGGGAAATGTGGAGATATTAATTGAAGGGTATAAAATTCCACTTATAAGGTCAATCATTTCTAAGGATTACAGTTAGTAATACTGTATTGTATACTTAAAATTTGCTAAGAGAGTACATCTTGAGTATTCTCACCTTCTTACCACACACATACATACACACACAAAGAAAGTGGTAACTCTGTGAAATGATGAATATGTTAATTAGCTTGATTGTGGTAATCATTTTGCAATGTATACATTGTACAAACTATCATATTGTACACCTTGAATATATACAGGATTTTTTATTTGTCAGTTATACCTCAATAAAGCGTGGGGGGCAAATAAAACCTCTCATCTTGACTTTATTAAAACTCCCCGAAGGCAGGGGTGATGTCAGTGTTACTAGCAGCCTAAAGTGAACCAAGGACATGACTCTATCTGTCTTTCCTTTTCTCCTGAATCATCAGTTTCCCAATCTCTGTTTATCTGTGTTATCAACATACACATATGCTATTATTAGTGGGTTTTTGTTTTTTTTTTTTTCAAAATCTTCCTTTTGGCTTCATTTCCCTCATTTCTGTTTTCCTTATAACTTTTTAGCAAAACTCCTTCAAATATTTGTCCATACTTGCTGTCTTCAATGTCTTGCTTTCCTTTCTGATCCACTGAAAGCGCCCCCATCACTCTGCTGACACAGCTGTTATCAGGATCACCACTGAGTGCTACTGGTCATTTCCCACTTGCCTGTTAAACACCAGGGTCTGTTACTGTAGGGTCCCAGTCCTCTTTCAGTTAAACCAGCTGCAAGGTGACTATGCACTGAAGACTTCTTCCATGGATGACCTGCTGATAACGTTTCTTCTTGGGGTGGCCATGACAGAACCATGAACTTGATGGCTGAAAACAACATAAATTTGCTGCATTATAGTTCTGACTTGATAGTCAGAATTGTTGTTCAAAGTTGAGGTGTCAGCAAGGCTGTACTTCCTTCCCAGGCTCTAGGGAAGAATCCTTTCCTGCTTCTCCCAGCTGCTGGCAGCTTTAGGCGATCCTTGGCTTGTGGCTGCATAACTCCAAGCTCTGCCTCCATCTCCACCAGGCATTCTCCTTGTCTGTGTCTCCTGTGAGGACAGTTGTCACTGGATTTGGGGCCCACCCTGATAATACAGACTAATGTCATCTCAAGGTCTTAATTATATCCGAAAAGACTCTTTTTCCAATTAAACACTCATTCAAGATTCCAAGGATTAGGGTAGATCTGTGTTTTAGGGGGAGCCACCTGCGAGGGGCGCTCTGCAGAAAGAGAGAGGCACTGGAACTTCCCTCAGCAAAGCCGAGGGGTCCTGAGGAGAGGTGAGCCTGCTGTCCGCCAACCCAGCCCCCCCCCAGCGAGCAAGAGACAATCAGACTGGACAGGGGTTCCGTCTAAGCAGTTCCCCTTTATTGCCGCAAGCTCCCAGCTTATATAGGCAAGCAGGGAGGGACTTTCCACAGTTCTACCAGTCAAGTTAAAGGTCAAATCATTATGTTTCCAGTTGCACCAATCACGTTAAAGGTCAGCTTTTAGTTGCACCAATTGTGTTAAAGGTCAAATCATCATGTGCCTTCATTGTAACAGAAGTCTATAGTGATCAATCAAAAACTTTAACATAGACTACGCCCCCACTCCTTCCTGTAGGTGCCATCTTAGCTTCCCACAAAAAAGCTAGCCCATTCTTTTTTAAGGTTTCCCATTTAGGGCCCCACAGTCACCCTTCAGTCTCCTATAATAATGATCCTTTGTTTAGTATGGTCATTCATAGGATCATATGATATACTATTCTAATCAAAATGGCAATTTAGCAACTAATCAATTTTTTTCATGCAACAAATAGTTAATGAGTACTTCCTATATGTGAAGCACCATTCTGGGTCCTAGAGTTAAAAGGTGTATAGCATATCTCCACTCCTAACAGAGTTCCATTTGAGTGGGGGACATAGAATTATCCTTTGATCTATACCTATTGCTTAATGTACGTCAGTATATTTTCTAAGGTTATAGAAAACATTTTAAGTTTGTAATTGAACTCACAAAAGTCAGTTTTATAAAACCCAGAACATACAGAATACAAAACAGTAATTTTCTCATCCATTCGTTAACAGACTATATATTAGATGTTTTACCAATGTGCTAGTGTAAAAGTCTGGTCAATTTACATTTATCTGTTGATAAGTGACACAAAGCCATGTTAGTGTGATTATAAGTAGAAAAGTGATAGCATTATGACCCTGATTTTCATTAATGTTTTATTTATACCACATTCAGTTCAGTTCAGTTCAGTTCAGTCGCTCAGTCGTGTCCGACTCTTTGCGACCCCGTGAATCACAGCACACCAGGCCTCCCCGTCCATCACCAACTCCCGGAGTTCACTCAGACTCACGTCCATCGAGTCCGTGATGCCATCCAGCCATCTCATCCTCTGTCGTCCCCTTCTCCTCTTGCCCTCAATCCCTCCCAGCATCAGAGTCTTTTCCAATGTGTCAACTCTTCACATGAGGTGGCCAAAGTACTGGAGTTTCAGCTTTAGCATCATTCCTTCCAAAGAAATTCCAGGACTGATCTTCAGAATGGACTGGTTGGATCTCCTTGCAGTCCAAGGGACTCTCAAGAGTCTTCTCCAANGTTCACTCAGACTCACGTCCATCGAGTCCGTGATGCCATCCAGCCATCTCATCCTCTGTCGTCCCCTTCTCCTCTTGCCCTCAATCCCTCCCAGCATCAGAGTCTTTTCCAGTGTGTCAACTCTTCACATGAGGTGGCCAAAGTACTGGAGTTTCAGCTTTAGCATCATTCCTTCCAAAGAAATTCCAGGACTGATCTTCAGAATGGACTGGTTGGATCTCCTTGCAGTCCAAGGGACTCTCAAGAGTCTTCTCCAACACCACACTTCAAAAGCATCAATTCTTCGGCACTCAGCCTTCTTCACAGTCCAACTCTCACATCCATACATGACTACTGGAAAAACCATAGCCTTGACTAGACGGACCTTAATTGGCAAACTAATGTCTCTGCTTTATCTACATTATGAATCCAATTTCAAACTAACTTCTATTTCTTTTGAAAACCTTCCTTGCTTTCTCCTCTTCTAAAGGATGATTATGCTTTCTTTTCTTATTAACACTAATTGAGCACCTACTATATGTCCACGCACTGGTGTAGCACCCAATGCACCCCCTACAGAACAATGAGCTCCTTAAGAAGAGGGGCAGCATCTTTTCAATTTCTTTTGTTTCAGGTGCCCAGCACTTAACACAATACATCACACATAGTAGATACTTACAGATGAATTAAACTTAGTTCGATGTAGCCTTGGCAGGTACCAGGAGCAAGATTGCTCAGATGGTGGGTGACCTTGCTGAGTCAACCGCCTGTCCGCGATTGAATTCTTCTTTGCCAGTTTAACTTGGTGCCTTCATCTGTGAAAAACTGAAAAAAAATAATAGAAGAACTTATGAAGAGGTATTACTTGCAGGATCCAATTCTTATAAAGTATTTACAGTGTACCTAAGTTTTAGTAAACACTCAATAAATCTTAGTTATTCACATTGCTTGGTTGTTATTTTAACTACTGTTGCTTTAAACATGTCTCCCTGGTGGTCCAGTAGTTAAGAATCCATTCTTCCACTGCTGGGGGCACAAGATTGGGTCTATCTCTGATTGAGGAAATAAAATCCTGCATGCCACGCTGCCAAAAAAAAGTATATCCTAAAATACAATGGAATTTCATATTGTGCAAATAACTTTTAATTGAAAAACATGGAAGTTTCAATTTGGCAGGACCTAAGGTTTAAAAGTATAGCCACATAATAAATAGCTTAAAATTTAAAAGCCATTAAATGGGCTATTTTAGTGACACAATTTGGAAGAAGTATTGTCTACATAAAGCACATATTTTTATAAAAAGAAAAATAAGTGGTGATATTTTCTAAACTTTCTACTGTTTCTTCCAGGCTACTTTCTTTGATTGAATGATGTCATCCTTATCTATTTTCATTCTTTTATATTTCCTATCTGATTTTTCACTTTTTTTTTTCTTGCAGGGTTCCCTGTACTATGCAATAGGTCTTTGTTGATTATCTGTTTTAAATATAGCAGTGTGTATCTGTCAATCCCAAACCTCCAGTCTATACTTCCTCCCAACTCTTCCCTCCAGTAACCATAAGTTTGTTCTCGAAGTCTGAAGTCTAAGAAGTTTTCCCATTAAATAGTATATCTATTATCGTGATCTTTGATGTTACTATTGCAGAAAGATTATGGCTTGCTGAAGACTGACGTGGTACTTTTTTAGCAATAAAGTAGTTTTAAATTAAGGTACATACTTCTTTTAGACATAGCGCTGTTACACACTTAGCAGACTACAGGACTGTGAAACAGCTTCCCTGGTGGCTCATATGGTAAAGAATCCACCTGCAGTGCCGGAGACCTGGCTCCAATCCCTGGGTTGGGAAGACCCCTGGAGAAGGGAATGGCTACCCACTCTATTACTCTGGTTTGCAGAAATCCATAGACAGAGGAGCCTGTCAGGCTAACAGTCCATGGGATCACAAAGAATCAGGCATGACTAAGTGACTTTCACTTCACTTCACTTCATTACATAAACACAACTTTTATATGCATTGGAAAACCAAAAAATGCATGTCACTGTCTTTAATTGTGGTCATCTAGAATGGAACCACTCTCTCTGTTATGCCTTTATACAAACTGTTGAGAAAATTCACTGAGTGTGTGTTAAGGTCATAGGCTCCAAACCAATATTCTAGGGCTTAAATATAGGTTCTGCTACTTATAACTGACTTCAGGTGGAATACTTAATCTCTCTTTGTGTCAAGTTTTTCATTTGTAAAGTGAAAATAATATTATTTACTGCTAGAGTTGTTCTGAGGACTGAATTAGTTAAATTGTTTAAAGAAGTGCTGAAACATAGAAATAACTGAAGAATAAAAACTAGTCCTTAAGATTATTAAGCGGAAATTGATGAAGAGATGTTTTTTTTTTTTTTTTTTTTGAGAGGGCAACATGGACAAGTCACAGAGGTAGAAATTCATGGGGTTTTTCCAGGGGTAAGAATACTGATCGGGAGCATTGAGACAATGATTCTGGAGCCAGGACTTAGAGGTCCTGCCTTCCACATTCCAGGAGAGGAGCCAGAACAGTGCCATATCCACAGGCTATCTCTGAGAACATTGATGCGGACACTCAAGGATTTGAACTTTATTCTGTAGACAAAGGGAAATGTTGAAGACAGTGCAGAGTCTAGAACATGGTCTTTTTTAGGAGTAGAGGATTATATATTTTTTTAATGTTTGTATCCTTGATTACACTTAAAAATTTTTTTAAATTTTTAATTGGAAGATAACTGCTTTACAATACGGTGTTAGTTTTTGCCATTCCTCAACATGAATCAGCCATAGATATACATAGCACCAAACTTCCAGAAACTGGTTTTTAGTTCGTTTTTTGGTACCTGAATTTCATCATTGATAATAATGATTCCTGTATCATAGGGTGTTGTAAAGATTAAATGAGGTAATGCAGGTAATGTATGTAGAACATGGTCTGGCTAATAGTAATTCCCAATAGAACATTAGCTATTTTAAATTGTGAGCAATGGAGTGATATGATCGAATCTGTAGAGCTTTACATAATTCTGGGCAAAGGGAAATACCTAAACTTCCATATAAGAACAGACAGAGAATGAGAAGTGTGCATAAGAGTGATAATTAGTGAGTGTCTTGCACTTGAGCTATTTTTTCAAAAGCTTGTCCTGGAAAAGATCATCGCTGAAGATATGCAGTTATGTCTGAGCATCCAGGAGACAGTGGTACTGTAGCTGGCCTTTCAGGAAAGCTAGAAAGCCTGACACATGAAGAGAGGATAATATGCAAAGGTCTGTTTCATGGGATACCTTTGTGCAGATTGAAAAGAAGTATGTTTTTCTCTGGGCATATTAGCCCAATAGCAGGGTGCATGGCATGGTAAGAAGAGCCTAGGACCTACCCCCTTGGCCAGACATCTATGGGTAAGATGCACCTTTTGCAGCCAAACAATTCTACCCCCAAAGCATTCGACATTAGGAAAATTCTGCTTAGCCAGAGACATTGTCCTTCATGTGTGTTGTTTGCCAATCCTTTGAACTTGAGGTGGTCTTGTGATTTACTTTGACTGCTAGAGTGTGATAGAAGTAACTATGTGACTATGAAGGCTAAACCTTAACTGGGGTTGAAGCTTCCATTCTTACCCTCTTGGGATTCTTCTTTGAGATCACTCAATCTAACACTCTAGAGGCTGGGAGATTGTGGAGGAGAACAGAAGTGCCCTGTTTGAAAGCCGGCAAGCCCTGGCAGCTGTCTCTTTATGAGTGGTCCCAGGCAACACCAGAGGAATCACTTCTTAGGCACAGAATTGCTTATATGTAGGATCTTAAGATCTCTTCAAGAAAATTAGAGATACCAAGGGAATATTTCATGCAAAGATGGCCTCAATATAGGACAGAAATGGTATGGACCTAACAGAAGCAGAAGATATTAAGAAGAAGTGGCAAGAATACAGAGAAGAACTGTACAAAAAAGATCTTCATGACCAAGATAATCACAATGATGTGATCACTCACCTAGAGGCAGACATCCTGGAATATGAAGTCAAGTGGGCCTTAGAAAGCATCACTATGAACAAAGCTAGTGGAGGTGATGGAATTTCAGTTGAGCTCTTTCAAATCCTGAAAGATGA
>SJYV01007782.1:864167-894166 GCA_006410875.1 Neotragus pygmaeus
GCTGAATCAATACAAAAACAAAACCTGTATAAATGCTGTCTACATGAGACAGACCTACCGCAGATCTAGGGACACATACAGACTGAAAGTGAGGGGACATGCAAATGGAAATCAAAAGAAAGCTGGAGTAGCAATACTCATAGCAGACAAAATATATTTTAAAATTACTATTACAAAAGACAAACAAAGACATTAGATAATGATCAATGGATCAACTCAAGAAGAAGATATAAGAGTTGTAAATATATATGCACTCAACATAGGAGTACCTCAATGTATACAGCAAATACTAACAGCGATAAGGAGAGAAACTGACAATAATACAATGATAATAAGGAACTTTAACACACCACTTTTATCACTGGACAAATGATCTAGACAGAAAATAAGTAAGGAAACACAGGCCTTAAATGACACATAAGACTAGATAGACTTAACTGATACTTATAGAACATTCAATCTAGAAGCAGCAGAATACACATTCTTCTCAAGTATACAGGGAACATTCTCTAAGACTGACTACATGCTGGGTCACAAAGTGAGCCTTGGTAAATTTAAGAAAACTGCAAGCATATCAAGCATATTTTCTAACCAAAACACTATGAGATTAAAAATAAACTACAAGAAAAAACCTGTAAAAAATCACAAACACCTGAAGGCTAAACAACATGCTAATAAATAACCAATGGATCACTGAAGAAATAAAAGAGGAAATCAAAAAACACCAAGAGACAAGTGAAAATGAAACCACAACAATCCAAAACCTATGAGATGCAACAAAAGCAATTCTGAGAGGGAAATTTATACCAATAAACGCTTACCACAAGAAACAAGAAAAATCTCAAATTACTATCCTAAACTTACAACTAAAGCAAGTAGAGAAGGAACAAACAAAACTCAAGTCAGTAGAAGGAAAGAAATCATAAGTTTAGAGCAGAAATAAATGAAAGAGAGACAATGAAAACAATAGGAAAAATCAATGAAACTAAGAGCTGGTTCTTTGAAAAGATAAAACAGAATTGTTAATCCTTTACTGGGATCATCAAGAAAAAAAGGGAGAGGATGCAAATCAATAAAATTAGAAATGAAAAAAAGAGAAGTTACAACTGACCCCACAGAATTACAAAGGATCATAAGAGACTGCTACAAGTAACTGTATGCTGATAAACTAGACAAGCTGGAAGAAAAGGATAAATACTTTTGAGAAAGTTCAAAATCCGCTTATGATAAAAACTCTCAAGAAAGTGGGCAAAGAGGGAATATATCTCAACATAATAAAGGCCATCTGCAACACACCTACAACTAACATTATACAACTGAACCTACAACCTAACATCATACTCAATGATGAAAAGCTGAAAGTATTTTCTCTAAGATCAAAACAACACAAGGATGTCCACTCTCAGCACTTTTACTCAACATTGTTTTGGATGTACTAGGTAATGCAATCAGAGAAGAGAAAGAAAGAAAGAAAAGGAATCCAAATTGGAAAAGAAGTAAAACAGTCACTATGTGCAGACGACATGATACTATACATAGAAAAGCCTAAAGACACTATGAGAAAAATGTTAGAACTCATCAATGAAATTGGTAAAGTTGCAGTTTACAACAGAAAAATTTCCTAGGCATTTCTATACATTAACAAGGAAAGATCAGAAAGAGAAATTAAGGAAACAATCCCATTTAGCATTGAATCAAAAAGAAAAACTGCCTAGAAATACTTTGGCCACCTCATGCGAAGAGTTGACTCACTGGAAAAGACTCTGATGCTGGGAGGGATTGGGGGCAGGAGGATAAGAGGACGACAGAGGATGAGATGGCTGGATGGCATCACNCCATTTTGTTTAGATGTTTCTGAAATTAAGGCTTTTTCTTTATATTCATCTGAAATGATTGTTCTGGGGCTCAGAGAGTTTAACTTTCTTGTCCATGCAACAAAAGAAATTTTTGAAAAATTGTATCATTCAAAAGAAGATAAATGATAGGGTAATTCTAGGTCATAGGAGTGACAAATAAACAAAAGAACTGACTTGTAACAGGAGAGCACATATATTTGTATATTAGAAATCTAAGTAAATTATATATGTATATATATGTCCATATCTGAAATATATTTATATATAAATACGGTGATGTATAACCAGATTTATATATGTGTTTGTATGTATTGTGCATCTATCTATGAAATATACTTTTACTTTAGAAGTTAGTTGATTAGCTTGATAAGCTTCCCCTTTACAAAAAACTTGGAGTGTCACATAACTTTACCAATCTGCATTTTTATTTTATATTTTTGTTTATTTATAAATATTTAAATACTAAGCTCAAAACTACAAGTTATTTCATAGAGCTGATGGATTTTGACATGCTGAGTGATAGCATTATAAGCTGTTTCTTGTTTAAATACTTGCTGTATGGCACGTAAGTGAAATTTAATGGGCTTCTGTTTTGATAGAGGGTTTCTGGGATGCAACTGACATTTGAAGTGATCTCTCTAAGAAATATCTTTGCTGTTTCTATTAATGGATGGTACTGTTACCAAGACTTGTGGCACTGAATTCGAGGTGAAAAATAAAAGTTCATGCTTCTTTTCACTAATTTGTGTTTCATTAATTTTTGAATTCAAGTATTATGATAGAACATTTAAAAAATTAGAAAGTCATTAATCAATGACTGACCTCAGGAGTACCTCTGAGATTCCCATATAATCGTTTGAAGCAGGAAACTACCTTAAGGTGAAACATTATTGGGGGAAAAACATGAACAATCTTTTCTAAAATGATTAAATTATTACAGTAATCTTGAAAAATATATGCAAAGTGGCCATCGAGGCTTTAAGAATAATCACCTGTATTTGCTCAGGAGAAACAAGATTAGCATTCTTTTCTTTCTGTTTGCTCTGATGTTCAGCATGATTTAATGATTCAGAGTTTGTAGGACAGACAACTACTGGTCTTTGTTTAGTTGTTAAAAGCATTCCCTTAAGTACCAACTGAGAAAATCTTAAGATTTAGGAGGGTTTCAATAAATCATAATTTTTGGTTTAATAAATTTCTATATAATTCTCATTTATTTTAATATTTTGATTTTTCTATGTATGTAATCATTCAATAACTGATTACTGTTTGGAGTAAGTGTTCCTTTCACTCCTTATAAGGAGCATTTAATTTTGTAGTGGGCAGGATTATCACATTCATATTTTTTGCTTGATTTTTATTAAAGTCTGTTTGAATGCATTTTAAAAACAATCATTTGTTTATTCCTATTTTATTAATTTCCCAAATATTTACTTGCTGTAAAATAGGCATCATTTTTTATAATTAAGAAGCAGTTTCTAACATATGTTGAGCACTTTATATGTGCAGCTTAGTGCTTTAGTTAATTTTCTTTTTTAATCCTCACAACCCTAAACTGAGAGATAACCTATTTTATTGATTGGAGCACTGGGTAAAAAGATATGAATAAATCATAATCCTTGCCTTTGGCAAGTTCATAGTATAATGGAATAGAACCCAGAAATGCAGTGAATTGTAAGTTCATGGTAGAAATGCTGCAGAAAAACTTGTTTTCATGCCATGGACCTTCAGAAGAGGAGTATCTGTGAAGAATCGGCTAAGGTGTCACAAAGGAAATGACACTGGAAGTGGATCCCAGAGGGTCAAGAGAAGTTTGCCCATGGAATGAAGACGGAAGGATTGCTTATCCTAAATTGTGAGGTGATGAGGGGCCTTGTAATTGGTGGTTCTGGTGGATCGACTCTGCTTGACAGAAGACTTAGTTGTGTGTGTATATGTGTGCGTATGTGTGAGTGTGAGAGTGTGTGTGTACACACACATGCACACAGTCATTCTGGAAGATCTAAGGGTCTAGGAGGGTGGGATGGTGAGGCTGGAGAGGTAGGTTGGGGTCTTATGGTTAAAAAGCTTCCTCCCCAAGTTTGGAATTTAATGATCAAATTGAATGAAAGAAAAACCATGTCACTATTTAAGCCAAAGTTTTAAAAAGGTTTTAAAAGTTATAAGTAATAACTTTAGTATAGCCAGATTGAACCACCTGCTGAATGTGTCTGTCATATCCTTTTGGAGTTTACTCCCCTATTTTAAAGGGGCTTCCCAGGTGGCTCAGTGGTAAAGAATCCGCCTGCCAATGTAGGTGGCGTGGTTTGAACCCTGAATCGGGAAAATCCCCTGGAGAAGAAAATGGCAACTCACTCCAGTATTCTTCTCTGGGAAATCCCAAGGGCAGAGGAGCCAAGCAGGCTACAGTCCATGGGGTTGCAAAAGAGTCAGTCATGACTTAGCGGCTAAACAACAATAACAAGCCCTATTTTTAAAGTGGTGTTTTCTTTTACTTTTACTTTACAAAACAAATTTTTGAAGCTATGTTTATTCCATCTAGTGCCTAGAAATGGAAATAAAATATATTGCTGTTTCAAATTCTTTTAACACTAAGTATTGATGTTTCCCCAGTATTATGAAACCTCATTGGTACCTAGACTTGATTCCTGACCAACAAATTAGTCTGTAGATCATATAGAGACCTTCATTGATTACCTTTCTCTTTCAAGACCCGAATTTTTCGTTGTTTCTTGGTCATACTCTGATTCTGCCAAAGATGAATAAGGTATGGATAAGAAGAACGTTGAATGTGTGTGTTCTTAATAAAGTAAACATTTATTAGTAAGAAGGATGAGTAGATTAGACCATATTAGATTGTCTGTTCCTGTTTATTTAGTTAATCCACATTGCTTNTTCTTGGTCATACTCTGATTCTGCCAAAGATGAATAAGGTATGGATAAGAAGAACGTTGAATGTGTGTGTTCTTAATAAAGTAAACATTTATTAGTAAGAAGGATGAGTAGATTAGACCATATTAGATTGTCTGTTCCTGTTTATTTAGTTAATCCACATTGCTTTTGTTCTTCATTCACATATTAAATCAGGTGTCACTGGCTGTGTCTGTCCATCGTGTCGGTTGAGTCACTTTGCTCAGGCTGAGCAATCATTGAGACCGTCAGTCCCTCAGCTACCGTGGGGCAGGTAGAGGTGACTGATAAGCCTGAGAGTTAGAGTCAGAATAATGGTTTCTCCAGTGACTCATCATGTCCAAGAACTAAGAAGACGAAAGGGGGTTTTTAGAGCTTCAGAATTTGGCTGCTGAAAGCACCTGGCGGATAGTGTTCACTAAGTTACCAGGAGTTCAGACACATGGGGAAAGGGCACTATGAACAGGAAGCCTTGACATTCTAGGGAGTTTACTCAAAACATTTTGGGATCAATTAAGGAATGAATTGTGATAACTCTATACCCGGAGAGCAGTGACTTCTATAAGAAAGCAAGTGGTCTTTGATGATTTTGGCAAAATCTTTTGGCCATCACAGCAGTACTGATTGAGCAAAAGGTAAACTGTTAATAGACTTTGAAATTTTAAAGTTATAATGTAAGGATTTACATAGGAAACATCAGGCTCTTGATATTTACATTATTTAGAATTATATGAATACTGTAGTTTTGTGTTCAAGAATTTGCTTCTTGGCTTCCACTTCACAAATTTGTATAAGTCTGTTTTTTTCCAGGGTATTTAAAGCATTGTTAATAAATAAATTTCAGAATATTTTCCACTGTCTCTCCTTTGCTCTAACATTGACTTCATAATCTACCACCATTATCGTTAATGCTAAATTTTATTTATTTGAATTATATTTGTTGGAGGTTTGATATATAATGTAAAAATGGAATGATTTGAATTTTAATTTAAAACTTCACTTAATATCCATTATTAAAGTCTCAAACTAGACTAATATAATAAAATGTTGGGGGATACTTTTCTGGTTGCCCTGGAATTGAACACTAAGGCCTAAAGCTAGGGGCCGAGAGGCATCAGCTGCCCACATTCTAAAAAGAGCCTCTAACAGCTGGTGGTCAGAGGCCCACTCCATTTAGTGATAAAATGCCTCCTGAACACGCTCTGCTATGTCCCGCTGTCACCCACCTCCATGACTTCTGTCACAGATTGAGTTCTCCAGGAAGCAGACTCAGATAGAGATTAACGAGCAGGATATTTATTAGGGAGCATTCTAGGGATTAAAAAAGAAAACAACAACAACACAAAATTTTTGGACAAAAGGGGAAGCAAGCAAAAGTAAATCGGGAAGAAAGTGAGCTATGGTACATTTTCAGAAGGGCCATGGGTTGAACATCTAGGGAGCTGAGGTAGCCCTTCAGAGTTGTCTTGAGTTGGGGCAATGGCTGGGCCTTAATATTCTCATGTGGATCAATTATTGGACATGAGACCAGGCTTTTATACCCTCAACTTATGAGATGTGAGCCAACGAGGAAGGGAGCATGACATAAGTGAGGTAACTCTTTCACTGAGATAGTCCCTGGGGAGTCCACCAGCTATCCTGTCATTTGAACTGACATCCCCCTAAAGGTTATAGGTTGTGTTTTTTATTTCTCTCTGACTGTTCTCAAGATTGTGTTTGTGTGTGTCTTCAGTTCTCAGAAGTTTAATTATGATGTGTCTTTGCATGGACTTCTTCGGTTTTATCTTATTTGGGATTCACCTCATGAATCTATTGGTTTATATTTTTCATCAAATCTGTGAAGTTTTCAGTTGTTCCTTCTCTGGGTAATCCGTTGACCTTACTCTCTTCCTTTCCAGGCTCTTAGATCTATTGTTCTGTCCCGTGGATTCCTGAGGCTGTGTTCATTTTAGGAGACTCAAGCTCCTACTTAAATCTTTGGTTTTAACAGAAGCTGACTCTATTTAGGTTTAAATCACAGGTCTTGGACTACCATAGTAGGCTCTAGTTCCAGTGACAACTTAGTTTTCATGGTCTTTATGATGTTATGCATTTGGTTTGATGTAACTAGAATACGTGGGGCTCCCAGGGTTCCCTACTGGTTCTGCCTAAGTGAGCAGAAGGAATTTCCTTGTGCTTCTAAATGTGAAAAGGGAAGTCTCTGGCCTGACAGAGTAGAGTGCTTTGGGGCCTGCCTGCTTTTTTTGGTGGGCATCCCTCTNTCCCTACTGGTTCTGCCTAAGTGAGCAGAAGGAATTTCCTTGTGCTTCTAAATGTGAAAAGGGAAGTCTCTGGCCTGACAGAGTAGAGTGCTTTGGGGCCTGCCTGCTTTTTTTGGTGGGCATCCCTCTGGCCAGCTTTCCTCTGCCCAGCTTCTCCCTGGATGTTTAAGTGGAAGAAAGATTCTCTGGCTTAGTGGGGAAGAAAAGCACTTGCTGAGGCGGAGCTTGTTGTGGCAGATGTTCTCTGCTGGTGGGAGATGGGAAGCCTTCCTGGTCTGCGTGCCTGCTGCAGGATCCTCTTTACTGGTGCCTCCCAACCATCCAGTGTCTCTTGCTGTAGGGGGAGAGTCTCAGGCCAGGAGGAGGAGAGCACTTTTATTGAAGGCTTATCATCAGTGAGGCCTCTATTGATCCAGGGAAGAGGGAATCTGCCTGCACTGCCTTCTGTTACTAGATTCTGTCAAGAGATGCTGGGCCGGGATTGCCTTCTTTCTTTGGGTGGGAGGAAGTAAGATACCTTGCACCTAGATTATTCTTCCTATCTGGGAGTCTCTGACCAGTTCACCTTCCTCAGAGGTTTTCTATGGTTGCCTCTTGTATTTGTTTTCCGCATTTATAGTTGTAATTAGGGAGCAAGAGGGAAAGAGGAATGAAACAGGAAGAAACAAATATATGCCATCTTGTCTGAACTAGAAGTCTAAGAAGACAAAATTTTGGAAAATATAATATCATAAAATGGGATTTTCCAGGTGGCTCTAGTGGTAAAGAACCTACCTGCCAATGCAGGAGACTCAAGAGACGTGGGTTTGATATCTGTGTCAGGAAGATCCCCTGGAGAAGAGAATGGCAACCACTCCAGTATTCTTGCCTGGAGGATCCCATGGACAGAGGAGCCTGGCAGTGTCTAGGCCTTGGGGTCACAAAGAATCGAACTCGACTGAGCACATGCACACACACACAATATCATAAAGTACCATCAACTTGTAAAACAATGCTTTTCTCACTTCAGCATCATTCTAATAGATTCTAATATTTAAATAGTAAGTGCATTAAGTATATTATAATAGGTACAATTTATAGATTTATTTAATTGTCTGTAATTATTTAGTGTGTCTATTTTACTTTCTATTTGTTCTCAACTCTTATCCCAGAGCATTCACACATAGTGTCTGCTTAACAGACGGTTGTTAAAGAATTAAATTGTAACTTACATTTTAAAGTATTAAATGAGGCACAGAGGTCTAGGTGACCTGCCCAATTACTCATGCAATTTGGATTAATGTTAAACACTTTTCTGGTAGGCCCCAAATCCATTGCCTCTGGAATACCACATACATGTTCTTTGTTTAACTGTTGCTGCTTCTATTCTGTTCCTGATATTTGTATATTTCAGAGTAACATTAGAACTATAACTATTTTCAATAAGTATTTTTTGGTTTTCCTGTGAGATTTGTTAGGTAATAATAATTTTTAAAAGCCTCTGTATTCAGTAACCAACATCTCACCAATGATAATAATTTTGTTTGAGATTAATATCAATGCTTTTCAATGTACCAGAATAAAACTAATCTCTATTATAGAATCCACAGCTGGCCTGATGGAACTGTTATAACAAAAGTAATTGGTATTTTTTGATATACAGAGCATGCAAATTATAACTTGTCTCCTGTGTACAGAAAAAAGGGGTTCTTTTGGTAAATGACTAATTTGATGTTGATAACATATTTTTCTGTGTTTTGGAGGAATTTTTTGATGCTTGTAGTTTACATAAACATAATATATTTACTATGTCCTAGAGCAACAATTTTATTGCACATTTATAGAAGACGACCATAATCTGAAATAGAGTTATTAAGATATGTAATTTAGGAAGGAGAAAAATCATAATTTTTTTACCTCAAGTTATCAAAATTATTCTTTAATTGATAATTCTAAGATGAGGAGTGCTAGTGATAGAAACTTTAGGACAAATAAAAGCATATATTTATTTTCATTTTATGTGTTTCACTATAAGTATATAAAATCTTAGGCTAGCCAGTTTGCATTTACTTGGTGAAAGCCAAACGTTAATGTATTATCACTGTTGTGATAAATTTANGTTAACAGAAGCGTGCACTGATTTCTCTTATTTCTGTATTGAACTGTGAAGCTGTAGAAACCGCCAATGCTTTAGTTTATTCTTTAATCGTTAAGTTAGGCGATCTTCGATAGGCTAACATTTGGTATACCCCATGCACATTGCATTCTGTTACCATCTTTGAAGGTGATTTCAGAGGAAGAAGCAACAACACTCATATATACATATGTATGTGTATATATATTTCCAATTTGAAATTGGCAATATTGTATAGTAGATCCTAGGTTCTTCTCCTAGGCCTGATCCTAGGCAAGTTTCCTAACACCTCTGATCCTCTTTATCTTTCCAGTTTTGTAGGATGAAGGAGTTGGACAAAATAAGTCATTTTATTCCCATGCTGCCTTATTCCTAGAAGTCTCCGAGCACCCAGAGTGATAGCTGGTGACATCATATTGCCAAAACAGGACAGCTCTAGCTCCTCGCTTACAGTTCACCAAGAATAATTCCATTTTGTTTCATTTGTTAATACTCTCAAGTAAGTTTTCCAATTCCTGATGACCTTCCACCTGTTTATCCATAGTAGGGCTTATCGTATTCTATTTTTGGCTTCAAGGTGGGTTATAGCTTATCCAACCCACACAGACCCTGGAATAATGAAGAGTTCTTTTGAATTCTGCATTGTATGACATGTAAATTATCCATCATATGCTTATGACTGGTTTCTACATGTGAAATAGTTAAGCCTATTAATTTTCTCTCCCTGTGAGCTTCAAGGAAGGAAATTATACCATTGCCCCAGACTTGTAGCAGTCTTGATTTTGTTTAGAAGGTGTAAATCTGGAAAAACGTTAACAGAGAGCTGTTGCCAAATTGATAGCTATATTTGTCTGTGTAGATTGTATTTCCACAGCTGTCAGTTGAGTTGGTTGATCCCTGTATAAAGTGGTTCTAGAGTCATGCACGTGCTTAGGATTTTCATCTTAACAGGTGTTTTTATCCCTTCCTACTTTGAGTTTCAAAATCAAGGGACTGTGATGTGTACCATTCTAAAGGGTGATATTTTGGCTTTTGTATTTTTTAGGATAACATGTTGTGAATGAAGTGGTGTTTTAAGTAGAGCCCCTGGGGAAATTTTTTTTGCCAACAATCGTTTTGACATCCTATGTGCTCTGTTGTAATAAGAAAGCAGAATAAATAAGCTAAACTAGGTGGTCAGGATCCTGTCAGGATGAAAGCAACTATAATTTTCTTTATAATGATGAAAGGCAAATAAAACCCTTGAACAAATAGATTTAATCAATGTTTAAAGACTAGTCTCTCAGGCTGTTGCTTATTTGACAGATAGTCTTGGGTGGAGGTAGAAATGGAGTGGGAAAATAAACAATTACTAAGTACAGATAATAGAAATAACTGTGCAAGTGAAATTTAAAAAATGTTCCAAACACTTATCAGGCCAGTTTGACTCACAGTGGACATGGGTTGCTTCACCCAGCTATGGACTGTTTCACAGACTGAATTTATTTCAGACTTGGAAAGACAGGAGCTATTATCCATGTTAAGTTACAGTGATGGTGCATATTAGATTAGCAGTTTTGTTTTTCAAGATTATTGAATCTAATTTGATTACATCAAAACTGTCAAATCTAAAAGAAGTCCTCAGATCTAGAGATGCTCAATATATGGCATGTGTGCTGTCTTTTAATTTTTCCTATCCACCTCTGACCATGACCAGTGTTATTAATTAATCATGGCTCTCTTTTCAGCAGAGCCGGGGTTAGCCTCAGAATCCTTTTCCAATCAGAGGTGCAGATAGTCTCTCGTAATTAACAAATCTGAATTGTTTAAAACCTGTTTGCCATCCCTGATTGATTCTAAATTTCCAAATGGAAGAAGAAAAGTAAGATAGTTTTGATTATGATTTGCTCGATTCACCTGCTATTTAGTTACTGAACTAGAGTTAAAATAGAGGTTATCTGGCTCTCAGTTCTTAGTTCAGTATCCTTTTTATTACCTTATATAGACTGCAAAGGATTTTGACATCTTAGGAGGAATAGTGTTGTAAGTATCTAATAAATTAAAGCTTTGTCTGGATTTTTAATAATGTCATGGCCTATTTTGCATCTAGGAACCTCCAGTGATATGACTACATATATAGTAATTGTATTTTTCATCATTTGATCCACAATTTAATTCTAATTATATTCTTAAAAAGACACACACATGTAGAAGAAGGTCATTTAGGAATTTTTTTAAAGGAAGACTACTGTAGTGTTGCAGAATAGGGGGCTTCAGTCCAGGGGGTGGCAAAGAGTTGGATGCTACTGAGCGACTGAACTGAACTGTGTAATATTCCATTTATATCTTGAGAAAACCAAAAAGAGTGATGCTAATGTCAATTAGCATGATTATTTTTCATGTAGGCTAATTATCCTATGAAAAAGATTCCTGCTTTGTTCTTAATTATTTTTTGGTTTTGATAGTTTTACAATGAATATTTATACTTGTGTATAATTTGATAATGTCAATTTAAAAAAATCAAAACCGAGTTTAAATGGAATAAAGCAGTTTCTCATAAACTTCAAAAAATAATCATTTGCCTAGGGTATTATAAATAAATTCTTCATATTTGTCACTTGAAATTAGATTTTGGTAACTTACTCAATTTATGTTCAGTGCTGTTTTTACTTGCTAAGTAGTGAAACTATTCATTTCACTGAGTTGTTATTGTGGGAGGAAAAACTATAATAGATTCATTAATTTGTAATGGTTTATTTTAGTTTTTCATTGAATTGATCTTTGAGACAATTACTGTAGCTTGATTTTTTTCCTCTACCTCTTCTGGTAACAGGGGCATTTTATTTAGGAAAATATGGAAGAAGTTAGTGCTGGTTACTTGGAAAACATGCTCAGGGAAATGGGGTTGCCATTTCCTACTCCAGGGGATCTCCCAACAAAGGATCAAACCTGTGTCTCTTGCATCTGCTGTATTGGCAAGTAGATTCTTTACCACTGTACACCTAGGAAGCTCAGTAACATACTGTCCTGGGCACTGCTGGGATTTGAACCCAGGATCTTCTGTTCAATAGACAGGTGCTTTGACCAGCTAAACCATGGTACTGGCGTGCTCAGAGAGGCCATTTTTAAATATTCTGGATGCAGTAGCATCATGTTTATCAACTTCAAGCTTTCTTAGTTCCTTTTTTCATTTTATTCCCCATGAAACTCAAGGAATAACAAGAAGCATATCCAAAATTCCCTCCAACATGGGACTTAGATAGGGACATAAATATATAAACATATTTCATAAATTCTTTAAAAAAATGGTTTAATTTATATTGAAGTATAGTTGGTTAATAATGTTATGCTAGTTTCAGTTTCCTACATTATTAATCACTATTTCTAAATAAAGTATAGGAGTTTCCTTAGCAGTCTTTGATTTTACAAAAAGAAAAAGGACCAAAGTTTTCTCTGTCTAGACACTTCAGTAAACAAAACCTGTCTTCTATGTCAATAAAGAAAAGGGATTAAATCTGCCAATTATCTGACTATTAGAAAACACATATTGCTGCTGCTGCTGCTGCTAAGTCGCTTCAGTTGTGTCTGACTCTGTGCGACCCCATAGACGGCAACCCCCTAGACTTCTCTGTCCCTGGGATTCTCCAGGCAAGAATACTGGAGTGAGTTGCCATTGCCTTCTCCGAAACACATATTGAGAGCTTATTATATGCAGACCAAACTATTAAACTCAAATCTTATCTTTAAGAACTTCCTATCTGATTGGGATATACCTCAATTTATTAGAAGTAACTAAGTAAAAATTAAATGACTATTAATTTCAGACACACAAAAGTCATTTTCACTTTGTGAAATGGAAGAAATGCTCTTAATCCATCTGGTCGATAAATGTTGAAAATCAGTTATATTACATATGGGGCGTCTTGTAAAGATACAATAATAGAAATCATGCTAAAGATGCACTTTCATTTGCCTACAGCTATGTCACTTTTGCCACTTTTGCCCCTATGGCTCAGCAGCAAAGAATACACCTATAATGCAGGAGATGAGGTTTTGATCCCTGGGTCAGGAAGATCCCCTGCAGGAGGGCATGGCAACCCACTCCAGTATTCTTGCCTGGAGAATACCATGGACAGAGGGGCCTTGTGGACTATAGTCCATAGGGTTACAAGAATCGGACATGACTGAAGTGCCTGAGCACGTATGCATGTCACTTTTGCTGAATAAAAAACATTTATTTTTTAATTTTTAGAAAACGGAAGTTGGTAAAATAGACAAATTTGATGGATTCTTTAGATAAATCATTATCGGGATTATAGTTATTAGAATTGCTTTGAATTTGATTTGAATATATTTAAGCAGCTTAAATTAAGATTCTATTATGTGAATGGTAATGCACATGAAATTATCTTAAAAATGATTGTGCACTTTGTAGATGCCACAATTTTATGAAATATTTCTATGTTGATATTAAAAGTATAACCAGAAATGCTCATCTAGACATGAGCACACATCTGAGATAAATGGACTTGATGGTCCTCCAAACCTGGAATTCCAGTTCGTACACCTACTCCCACTCATCTACCCACATCTATTGGACAAGTGCCTGATTAAACAGATGGGACTTGGTCTGTGCTCTCCAAACAGGCAAACTCTACCTTTATTAAGCAAAGCACTGGGGAAAAATAGGTTATATTGTGTTATTGTGATTCTGGGCATGATAGTTTGAGTGTAAAGCTACTCTTCATTACTATTGTTGTTTGTTGTTGGAAATAAGTTTTTTTTTTTATGAATGAATATGTATAAATTGGAGGACAACAGATGGAGTTTCAGGGATCTGGAAAAGCTATAGACAAGGAAGGAGTTCTCAGTCAGATTTAAAAATAAAAAATCAGCAGAAGTGTGAAATGCCATGCAGTTTAAAAAATTCATGTAGTTAAGATTTTTAGAAAGTGTTTGGGTTTGCTAATAGATATCATGGAATTTCCCCCATCCACTAAAAGGTATGGACCCAAGATAATGATTGGTAATGATTTGAGAGAATAGCATTGAAACATGTATATTATCATATGTGAAATAGATTGCCAGTCCAGGTTCGATGCATGAGAAGATGTGTATAAGAGACAGGGGTGATATTTTGGCTTTTGTATTTTTTAGGATAACATGTTGTGAATGAAGTGGTGTTTTAAGTAGAGCCCCTGGGGAAATTTTTTTTGCCAACAATCGTTTTGACATCCTATGTGCTCTGTTGTAATAAGAAAGCAGAATAAATAAGCTAAACTAGGTGGTCAGGATCCTGTCAGGATGAAAGCAACTATAATTTTCTTTATAATGATGAAAGGCAAATNTCACATCCATACATGACCACTGGAAAAACCATAGCCTTGACTAGATGGACCTTTGTTGGCAAACTAATACCCAGAGCCTATTCAAACTCATGTAAATCACGTCGGTGGTGCCATCCAACCATCTCATCTTCCGTCGTCCCCTTCTCCTCCTGCCTTCAGTCTTTCCCAGCATCAGGGTTTTTTCCAATGAATCGGTTCTTCACATCAGGTGGTCAAAGTATTGGAGTTTCAGCTTCAGCATCAGTCTTTCTAGTGAATATACAGGACTGATTTCCTTTAGGATGAACTAGTTGGGCCTCCTTGCAGTCCAAGGGACTGTCAAGAGTCTTCCCCAACACTACAGTTCAAAAGCATCAGTTCTTTGGCACTCACCTTTCTTTATAGTCCAACTCTCACATCCATACATGACTAGTGAAAAAACAATAGCTTTGGCTGGACAGACCTCAGTTGGCAAAGTAATGTCTCTGCTTTTTAATATGCTGTCTAAGTTGGTAATAACTTTTCTTCCAAGGAGTAAGCATCTTTTANCAGGCAAGTTGATTCCTCCAGTTCCATTCTTCTTTCTCAAGATTGGTTTGGCTATTCGAGGTTTTTTGTGTTTCCATACAAATCTTTAAATTATTTGTTCTAGTTCTGTTACAGAACTTCGCTCTGTAAAAACCAATGTAAATTGAGAATCTTTCTACCAGAGACAGATATAAATCTGCAGGATCCTTTTTGGGCATGGTTTTCCCTGTGATGAGCCAGCCTGCAAGCTTCTGGTGCTTGATAGCATAAGAGCTAATCTGACATCTAATTGGAAATGATTGAGAACTCACAGTGCCAGCATAATTGCAGACTAAGGCTGTTTCTTCCTTATTTGTACAAGGGCCAACATTGAGCAGTGACTCAGAGGCAGTGGGGGAAGTGGTACTATGGTGAGCCATTACTGTGGTAGGAAAGGGTCTCTTCTGTGTTTTCGCATGGACACAGCATCTACTTTCTAACTGAACTAACTGTGTAATCAATGAATCACTGACAAGTTCCCACTTACTAACATGACTGAATGGTCATTTCAGTAGGACCAGTGGATTCACGATCCTAAGTATTAATACCATGATTCCCAAATGTGGACACATCCTGGCATCTGTACCACTGACAGGTGGCCGTCCCCTGCATTGTCGGTTGTATGTGTATTTAAGAACATATTTAACACATGCCTGCTTCTCCCATAAAGAGAGTCGTGTATTCATGACTTTGAATCAAGAATTAATAGTTCAAAATGGTTAAAAGGATAAAGAAATGACTCCATTTCAACAATTTAATTCAGCAAATATTAAATGCCTAATATGTACCAGGCAGACTTCTACCAGCTCAAGATAAAGGTTTGCAAAAGATAGATATTAATACTTTACTCACAGAGTTTATATTCTCCTTACCAAGGTGTACTTTCTCTTCTCCCCTTCTAATTTACCTTTTAGTCTCCCCAGGGACTGAAAATTATGGGAGAAACTCTCCAAAGAACAGAGTAGGGTATAAATGAGGAGGTCATATGTCATAGAAAATCAGACTACCCACTTAGACTCAAAGCAGATATGGGTTTGAAATGTGATTTATCTCTCATTTATAAGCTCTGTGATTTTACACAAATATCTTAAGCCTCCTGAATTTTAGCCTTCATATATATATATGTGTGTATATATATATATATATATATATAATTATGATTCTAATTTTAAAAATAATAGCTCAAAGAGTAGAAATAAGGTTTATAGAAGTGTACAGTTGAAGTGCTTAGCCCAATGTGTAGTATATATAGTAAGTATTCAATAAATGTTANATATGTGTGTATATATATATATATATATATATATAATTATGATTCTAATTTTAAAAATAATAGCTCAAAGAGTAGAAATAAGGTTTATAGAAGTGTACAGTTGAAGTGCTTAGCCCAATGTGTAGTATATATAGTAAGTATTCAATAAATGTTAATGGTTTTAAGTACAAATGATTACCCCCTGTGTGCTTTGGCACAATAAGGGTGTTTTTGTAAAGCTACTTTCTGACGCTATCCTTGACTCTGTGTTGCATAGCAGTGCCCTTCCTTCAATACTCCCCGCTGTGCAAGCTGTGAACCAAGTGCTGGCAATGATTACAGAAAATAGGTGCGAATTGTTCAATATTTATGTGCTTTAACTAACAGTGTCCTCTTCTGAAGTACATTAGCTCTCACACAGTATGAAGCAAAAATAATTGATGGGGTTGAAGAATCAAATGATTCCCTCTTTTCATCCTTAATTAAATATTAAAGGCAAAGCCTGACTGATGCAAGAGACAGCTGCTTTTGGCCTGTGCTTCCAGTGTTACCAAGATAAAAAAGGAAATCAAAGGTTTGAAAAATGGTGTCTGATTAGGAAGTTGAATCTACATTTCAAGAGTCTGTGAACATCCAAATCTCATTTATTCTTTGGGTGGAGAAGTTCTCCTTTTAGTTTATGTTTAATATTGCTGAATAAATACATATGTTTGCAATTATTGTGGTTTCTTTTTTTTAATAGTTTTATTGAGTCATACTTGAGATAAAGTAAATTGCACATTTTAAAATTGCACAATATGATAACTTTGGATATATGTATACACCTTTGAGAAAGAAATGGCAACCCACTCCAGTACTCTTACCTGGAAAATCCCATGGACTGAGAAGCCTGGTAGGCTACAGTCCATGGGGTCACAAAGAGTGACTTCACAACTGAGCAATTTCACTTTCACTTTCTTTCATACACCCTTGAAACAATCACCATGTTCAAGATAATGAACATCTATAGCATCAGAAAGTATTTTCCTGTGCCTCCATTAATGCCACCCTTCCTTTTCCTGTGTCCAATCCTCAGGCACCCACTCAATAGCCTATTTTCTGAGAGATTAGTTTGTACTTTTCAGATTTTAGATAAGTGAAATCACAAGCTCTGTACATATCTGGATTTTAAAAATCCAATGTAATTATTTTGAGAATCATCCATGTTGAGTGTATCAATAATTCATTGCATTTTTGTTGTTTCTCTTGAAAAATATTTTATTTCATTTTTATTTTATTGGGTTATAGTTGATATACAACAGTGTTGGTTTCAGATGTACAGCAAACTGATTCGGTTATACCTGTGTTCAACAGTTCATTGCTTCTAATGGTACAGAGAACTGGATGCATATGCTGTAATTGATCTATTAATATTTACCTGTTAATGGGTATCTAAGTTTTTTACTGTTTCAAATTAAGCTGCTTTGAACATTCATATTCAGTCTTAAATTAGAGATATACTTAAATGTCCATTGGGTAAATTCTTGGGAGTAGAACAGATAGATCATAAGTTGTGTGTTTAGCCTTTTAAGAAACAGCTGAACTCTTTTCCAAATAGAATGTATCTTATTAAATTTGTACTACTGGTGTATGGGGGTTCTAGTTCTTCATCCTTAGCAAACTTTGTATGATTTGTCTTTTAGCTCTTTTAATAAGTGTGCAGTGGTATCTCATTGTGGTTTCAGCTTGCATTTCCCTATGGCTAATCATGTTGAGCATCTTTCATGTTTATTGGCCATTCATATAATTTTCTTTGCTGAAGGTACCTGATTATGTCATTTGCTTATAATATCACTGAGTTGTTTGTTTTCTTAAGGTTGAGTTTTAAGAGTTCTCTGTATATGTTTGAAAAAATATTCTCTATCAGATATGTGATTACCAAATATGACCCCCATCTATGGATTATCTTTTCATTCACTCAAACCTTAGTTTAAAGAAGTGCTACTTACTGATTATAGATTATATCTTCGTTGTAGCTAAAAACTTACCATGAAGGTGACAAAATTTTTCCTATGCTCTCATCTAGAATTTAAACTTTTCCATTTAGACCTGTGATCCATTTTGAGCTAATTTGTGCAAGTTGATGCTTTGCCAACAAAGGTCTGTCTAGTCAAGGCTATGGGTTTTCCAGTGGTCATGTATGGATGTGAGAGTTGGACTTTGAAGAAAGATGAGGGCCAAAGAATGACGCTTTTGAACTATGGTGTTGGAGAAGACTCTTGAGAATCCCTTGGTCTGCAAGGAGATCCAATCAGNTGGGCTTCCCTAGTGGCTCAGTGACAAAGAATCCACCTGCAGTGAGGGAGATGCAGCAGATGTGGTCCAATCTCTGGGTTGAAAAGACCCCCTAGAGAAAGATATGGCAGCCCTCTCCAGTATTCTTGCCTGGGAAATCCCATGGACAGAGGAGCCTGGTGCAGTTCATGGGGTCGCAAAGAGTGGGGCACAACTGAGTGACCAGACAACAGCAACAGAACATTTGCAAATGCTGATCCTAAACTCCCATCCACCCTCCTACCTTTATCCTATGTTTTCAACCACAAGTCTGTTCTGTTTCTGTGAATCTTTCTGTTTTGTAGATAATTTCATTTGTGTTATATTTTAGTTTCCACATATAAGTGATGTCATATGGCATTTGTCTTTCTATTTCTGACTTACTTCACTTAGAATGCTAATCTCTAAGTCCATCCTTGTTGCTGCAAGTGACAATATTTCATTCTTTTTATGGCTGAGTAATATTCCATTGTGTATATATACCACACCTTATTTACCCATGCCTCTTTCAATAAACATTAAGGTTGTTTCCATTTCTTGGCCATTGTACATAGTGCTGCTGTGAAGGTAGGGGTACATGTATCTTTTTGAATTATAATTTTGTCCAGATATATGCCCAGGACTAGAATTGCTGGATCATGTGGCAACTCTATTTTTAGTTATTTTGAGGAACGTCCATACTGTTTTGCATAGTGATTGCAAGATAGAGTCACTTTTTTAAAAGACTCACTTGCAATGTGAATTCTAAAACAATGCATATGGAAACCTGTGGTTTTTCTTCATCATAACGCCAAAAAAATGTTGGTAGCTTGAGGGCTTCATATATCAGCAACTTACTGTGAAAAATAAAAAAAGAAATTAGTATTGACATTTTGCTTTTTCTTTCTTCCTTTTTAGAGAAGAAAGAGAAAGAGATCAAAGTGAGATGAGGAAGAGAGAGATTCCTGTACTAGGAATTGTTTTCTGATACTAAATTCTTGGAATAAAAAAGAAATGTTATTTCTAGGTTGAAAGGTGAAAGCATTCCTAGCCCCAATGTATATTACATAGTGAGGTAGAAAAAACATATACAGTAGAATGGGTTCCTTTTCATTTAGGGCCCAGATGGACATAAATAGGTTTATTTTCTCTCCTTCTTCCTCTTGCTCCTTCTTTTCATGTACATGGTTGAAGTAGACATGATCATACAGAGCTTTAGGTTTTCAACAAACAAGTTGAAACTTGTTTACTTGATCCTGAACTTTTAAGAAATATAATCCTTTATTAATTATCACCAGGAGCTGTCAGTGTACATTTTATTAGACAATTAAAATTTTAACCATTGTTCTCATATTTGAATCAATAGATTTTTTAAAACAGAATGTTGGAAATAGAAATGATAGGAAGCAGTTTAAACTAGAAAGTGCTCTTCATATTATCATGTCAATGTACATTCTGTAGCAAAATATTTTTCTTCTTCCTCAAATTTCTTTAGAAAATATATGCAAGGTTTCTCATTGTCCTACTTCTTTTTTGGTATTCTTTGGGAACTAGAAGGAAAAGTTTCCTTAAGAATTTACTGGTTTTCTGGTAAACTTTTATCTCTAGGTTTCTTATGTGAAACAAGCATTAAAATAATTCATTCATAATGCTGATTTTCTTACATGACATATTAGTATTTTAACAAATTGGGCTACTACCGTTAAATAGGATAAAAATGTTAAAGTTGAGTCTACATGTACAAATCCAGACTGTTATGGTTCTTGGCTAAAGAAAAAGGAATTAACTAATTACATAAGTTAAAATCATTTTAGCGGCCCATAGCAGAAAACCCCACGATAATAGTGACTTAAAAGAGATGGAAATATATTTCTGTCTCTTCTAAAAGTAGCCTAGATGCAGGCTAGACCAACTGTGTGATAATCCCATCCTGTCGTCAAGCACTCAAGCTCTGACTCTTACGGTCTTCTTCCTACTGTGTGGAACTCAGGGTCCATGAAAGCTACTGCACTTTAGCCATCAAAAATATAGGGGTCAGTAAGGGGTAAAGCAACAGTAAAAAAAGATGGCCCTTCAAAATCAAGCCAGTTTTCTTAGAGCAGCTTTACTAAAGTCCCACATTATCCTTGAATTGATAATGTTCATTCGTGGATAAGATAGTTTTATTCCAGGAAGCAATATGCTCATCCAAAAAAAAAAGGCAGTGCTCTCTTTTCTGTGGAGGAAGGAGAAGGTGGGGGTTTTGCAGGCAATGGCTAGTCTCTGCCATTGTGAGAGGCAGGCGCTAGTTCAAGCACCCTTGTCGATCTGCTTTGCCTCAGTCTACATGTACATGACTGGTGTGTACAGAGTTCCCTCTAGTGAGTTAACCTGCATTTCCTTGCGGCTCCTCCAGCCTGTGTGGGAAGAAATAGTGTCAATATTGGAAAATATTTATTGTAAACTTTCAGCAATGGCAAGACATTCAGGAATAGGCATACTCAGTTTTTCTTTACCCGAAGAATATACTTGAGTCCTCTAGTTGTTTGATTTTGCTAAATGCATTTATTTGCCATAATTTCTCATTTCTAAGTTCTAAAATTAGCAGCTTAATATTATTATAAAGATAAATTATAAGTATTTAAGATGGCTGTAATTTCTTTCATTAAAGTAGGTCATTGACAGGTTTAAATTCATTTATGCATTTCTGGAGATGTCAAGATTGCTCTAAAATACATGTTTGATTTTTGGAAGGCTGCATTTAAAAATTAAATTTAAGGAATATTTTTAGCCTTCTTTGAACTTATTTTTGGCCTTTTGATTCTATGAGAGATCTTATTAATCCTGCCAGTGATATTTGTACAGCAACAGCTAATAATGATAGCTTGAACTGATATAATTCTGTTGGATTTAATCAATGATTCCTTTTGCTGACTTGAATTAATATCACTTCAAAAATCTCTAAAGGAAATAGTTCTTTGATTGACTAAACAATTTGATCAAGAAAATTTGGCACCATATAAAAAATAAGAATACCTTAAGTACCATTTTCTTAGGTTCTCAGGAGAGCTTCCCTCCAATTCTGTGTACGTTGTATTTGAAATTTAGGCAAACTCAGTATATAAAAAATTGTATTAACCATAATCTTAGCATTTTGCTGTTCTTTTTTGAGTGCTTATTAGCAAAACATCTCCTAAAAGGAGATTGCAAATATGGTTACAATCATCCTCTCAGTTTTCATTTTAAAATGAGAGAATCATTTCATGTAGGTGTGCATTTTCATCTTTTGTCAGAGGTCACTATCTTTAGAAACTTCATGTAACTTATTGTCATTATAGTGAACACAAGTGATAGGCTTTCAACTACCTAGTCATATCAGCTAAAGTACTTGGTAAAATGGATCATCTTCGTATCTATTTCCTAGATATATTGAGAGCATATAAATATATAATAACATTTAAGTAAGAAGTGGCTGGTCTATAGCGACTGGACTCTATCTTTCAGGAAGCCTTTATATTGTCTAAAAATCTTAGAAGTCCTATTAATTTTTTTACAAGGTCGCCATCATTGCTCACAGTAATAACCTGTATAGCTGTATAGCACATTGATATATAAAACAAGTGAATTTTATTTTCTTATTTAGTGCTTTTGTTAGGGTAGGCTATGCTATATTAAACTGTTCTAATGGCTTAAAACAGTAAGGCTCGTTTCTCGCTCACATCATAGTCTCAGTAGCTGATGGCTATCCTACTCAGGCTCTGCTGCAAGTGGAAACACAGAGTCTCGGGTTGTTTCCCTATCTTGCACCTACTCTACGTGATATGTGACTCCAGTCACAAAGCAGGAAGAGAGAGCGGGTGGATCTCGTGGGCTGTATTTACAGAGCAGCTTGTGAATGGCTTGTGTTGATTCTGCTTGTTTCATGGGTCAGAATTCAGACAGATAACCCCTCACCTAACTACAAGGAAGCCCGAGAAGACTGAAATGGTATAGTAAATACCAGCACTGTCTCCGACACAGTGCACAGGTGAGATCGGTGTTTATTATTATTATAATGCTTGAGAGAAACACGACTTAGGGAGATTTGGTGACTTCTTCAAGGTCACACAGCCTGTAAAGTACAAAGGTCCAATGAAAAGACAGGATTCTTGATTCCCATTCAGGACTCACACTGTTACTGATCTGTGATTTTTGATATATCTTTGATCTTTAGATTTGCCTATTCTGTGCACAAGTAGGTGAGTGTTTACATTTGGAAAAATTAAGGAGAGGAAAGGGAAGCATGCAGCTGAGATACAGATGATGCTTTCCCTGGCTTATTTTTACAAGGCGTAAGCCCAGTTGATAATTTGAAAGTACATACAGTAGCCCTCTCTTACAGTACCTGTGGACTGTCATCCAGATTCATATACCTTTTTTGTGTATTTGCTGTTTAGTCTGAGAGCACATTGCATTTTAAATACCCATTCACTCATCTGTAATAAGCACGTTTTACATGCACAAAGTCCTATGATGTTGTACTTTTGGAATATATAATAAGAAAAGACCTTTGGAGCCAGTCGTAAATTATGTCAAGAAGCAGAATTATAAAGAAAAAAGCGGAATTAAAAGGATACTTCCTTGATTTCCTTTCAGAACATTATGTAACAGACTAGAACAAAAATTGCAATCTCTTAGTTTAGATAATATCTTTCCTTTTCATTGTCACAGTAATTAACATAGAACTGGAATCTGCTGATAGAACCCAAACAAGACGTGGTTTATGGGATTTGCTTCCTTTTTAGGCTGTCAAAAGCTCCTGAGTACTGAAGCCTGAGGCATAATTTTAGACATTTAAGATGACATTTTCTGACAGAGTAGCAATTTAAGGTTGACTTTTTATATGCATAAATTTGTAGGACTGCTTTTTTAATTATACACACATATATATACATATGTATAGACATAGCATATATTTGTATCAATACTGTGATTCTAGACCTTATCCTTGAGGTATTTCTGTGACAGGTTAATTTTAAAAACTCTAGGCATAAGCAACTACCACTAAATAAACTCTCAGCCCCAGATGGAATGCGTGGGAAAGCTGCTTTTCTAGAATGAGAACACAGCATATACAATGTTATTCTCTACCTCCAAAGGCTTCTGCTATTCTTGTACCCCTTGATAGACATGAGCTTGAGTAAGCTCCTGGATGGACAGGGAGTGTGCTGCAGTCCATGGGGTTGCAAAGAGTTGGACGTGACAGAGTGACCGAGCTGACTGAGATTTTAACAGGTGAGGTGTCAAATGCATCTCAAAAGGAGCAAAATCATAAAACTATTTGGTATCATACAGTAGATGCTATCAGAGTACCTCCACTCTGGATATGTGGAGATACTCTGTGTGGTGTAGAAACACCATCAAGTTTCTACATACAAACATATATATGAGCACATGTTCATTCATTCATTCAACAAATACTAACTTAGTAACAACTGATTGAGACCCCCTCAAGTGGTTCAGTCCATGAAGAGTCTTCCTGCAAGGTGGGAGACCTGGGTTCAGTCCCTGGGTTGGGAAGAATCCCTGGAGAAGGAAATAGCTACCCACTCCAGTATTCTTGCCTGAAGAATTCCATGGACAGAGGAACCTAGTGGGCTATATTCCATGGGGTCACAAAGAATTGGACATGACTGAGTGACTAACACTTTCATTTTCAACGATGAAATACTAATTTAGTAACTACTGTGTGTCAGTATTGATTATTTTTTATTTTTTTAAAATTGGAGAATGTTTGCTTTATAATATTATATTGATTTGTGCCATACATCAACATGAATCAGCCACAGGTATACATATGTCCCCTTCCTCTTGAATCTCCTTCCCAACCCCACCCCATCCTACCCCTCTAGGTTGTCACAGAGCACCAACTTGAGTTTCCTGCATCGTACAGCAAATTTCCACTGGAAATCTAATTTTCCATATGTTAATAGTATTGATTATTGATTTGGCAATAAACATAGCCCTTTACCTGTGACCAGTCATGGTGCCTGTTTGACTGAGTTGTCTGAGCAGTTATCATTCACCACATTCTTTCAGGTGTTCCAAGAATTTTCCTTGCAGGGATCTTTTGAATTAAAGTGATACATTAATATCAATAGAATGGGCTTCAAGTATCATATTTCTTCTTAAAAAAAGCAGAACGGATATCCTGAAAAATAGATTTTTCACAAAAACCCTCAGTTTCAACCAAGCATTCCTAGCATGAAAAAGCAACACATTGAAAGGGCTTTTCAAGTGTGTCTAAGTGGGAGTGCTTTCATAAATACATTCTCAACATTCACAGGAAGAGTGGAACACCTCTTATTCACCCTCCACCTACAGAATGGAATCCCTGTGGTGATTGTGTGATTCACTCTTGTTATATCTTGAGATCAGGCTGGGCCTTAGGCGTGCTGGGAGTAGATCTTGGAGAGTGGTCTGCAGTGAGGGACCAAGTCCAGTTAAAGCAGGTAAAGTGATAGAGATGGCCCCTCATGAGAGTCAGTCCAGCTTGGTGGGCAGTGAGTTAGCCGAGCTGCTGCTCAGCAGATGGAGGGATCCCAGCACAGTGAAAGAAACTCAGCAGATTTCCCCTTGTTGTTCAGGTGGGGACCCAGTCTCAGGAGTAGATCTTGAGAAAGGGATGCAATGCTGAAATATGGAAGGCTTATGATCTGACTGTGTCAGGGTGATTGATCGTGGTCACTGCAGGTAGATGAGCCTGCTAGGGCTGATCAGGAGGTTCAGAAGGAGGGGTCCAGGGGGTGGAGGGACCAGGAGCCAGGCCAGGTCTGACAACATGCCCCTACATACTGAGTCAGCCTGCCATTGCCCCTCTCTCCTTCTTCTCTTCCTTCTTAATTTCCTTCTTCCCTCTTCCTTTTTTCCTTCTTCCCTTTTTTCTTTCTCAGTCAACAGCACGTATTGATCACCAGTTGTATACTAGCCTTGACACTGAGGTAGGAATGATTCTTATAGCCAAGTACAGTCTGAAGTATTAATATAAGTATTTATTTACACATTAATTTATAAGAACCAGAAAGGTTCTTAATTCAGGAAAATAGAAGCAGAAAAGATGAAGTCAACATGTCAGTGTGATTAGGGAAGGCTTCCCACAAAAGGTGATATCACTGGGGCAATCTTGGAGGATGTGTTATCATTTTCTAAGAGAGGAAAGAAATGATCCACTCATTTGTATTTTTCACTTTTTGATGTACGCATATCATATAGATATCTTACTGTGCTTCAGTGGTTCTCCTCACTGTTCTACAGTCAAGATATTCTGGCAATGGTTAAACAGTTTGCTCTGACTATTCAGGCATGCCACTTAAAGTGGAGTGAACTGCGTTAGAACTGAAGGAAAGAGCTCGGGTACTAGTGTTGTTGGCAGCAAAGGTCCATCACAGCAAGCTGCGTAAACTGGTGGTCACGCCAACACAAGTTTCCTCCTTGCCTTGCCTTCTACTCTACCTACCTCACCTGTATCTCAGTCTAGCAATGAACTCAGATTAAATGCCCCTTCATTCTGGCCAAGCTATTGAACCTGGAAGGTAGCAGTCCTCTACTAGGGCGTCAGTTCTGTTCAGTCACTCAGTCGTGTTCCACTCTTTATGACCTCATGACTGTAGCATGCCAGGCTTCCCTGTCCACCACCAACACCCAGAGCTTGCTCGAATTTATGTCCATCCAGTCAAGAATGCCATCCAACAATATCATCCTCTGTCATCCCCTTCTCCTCCTGCCTTCAACTTTTCCCAGCATGAGGGTCTTTTCCAGTGAGTCAGTTCTTCACATCAGGTGTCCAAAGTATTGGAGTTTCAGCTTCATTGTTAGTCCTTTCAGTGAATAGTCAGTGATTTCCTGTAGGATGGACTGGTTGGATCTCCTTGTAGTCCAAGGGACTCTCAAGAGTCTTCTCCAACACCACAGTTTAAAAGCATCAATTCTACTGCGGTTAGCTTTCTTTATAGTCCAACTCTCACATCCGTACATGACCCCTGGAGAAACCATAGCTTTGACTAGATGGACCTTTGTTGAAAAAGTAATGTCTCTGCTTTTGAATATGCTGTCTAGATCGGTCATAACTTTTCTTCCAGGGAGCAAGCATCTTTTAATCTCATGGCTGTAGTCATCATCTGCAGTGATTTTGGAGCCCCCCAAAATAAAGTCTGTTACTGTTTCCATTGTTTTCCCATCTATTTGCCATGAAGTGATGGAACTGGATGCCATGATCTTAGTTTTCTNAAAAAAAAAAAAAGAGGTGTTTCTTAAACTCATTTTTACAACCTTGGCAACTTCTACCATAGGTAGTAGGTATTTCATTTAAATTTTGAGGTGTTACTATCTTCCATCCTGGATTTTTAACATGCTTAAACGTTTCAGTTTTGATTAGCTTGCTCTAGAATATAATATCTTTATCATTAGATGTTCTGTAAATAAAAAGATAAAACTTAAAAAAATACTTATAGCAGACAACATGATGAACATATGCATATTTATATAATAATTATTTTAAGCATCATTTTACCTTTTATTTCTAAAAAGTTTCTGTAGCTAAGATAGTATCATTTTCTTTAAACACTATGAATTTTTTTAAATTCTGCAAAATAAGGAGAATAATATATATTTATATAGATGTGGAAATGAAGCACATAATATTGGCATTACATGGGAAGAGGGAAAGGCTATTTTTTCATTCATGTTTGTCATGCTTCAGGTATTTAACCAGTTATATCTTTCAATCAGAAATATTATTGTCATTATTGATTTTTCTTTTTCAAACCTGTTGACAAAAGTTTAAAGTGCTAATGTGCCAGTTAATAAGATTTAACATTCATTGATAAATAGAATCAACATGGCTTAAGAAAAGTTTTTACTTAGGTTGGCTTAGCTCTTTAGCTCTTTAATTCGTGCTTGAAAAGTGATGGACAATGAAGATCATGGGCAATAATCTCTTAACATGTTACTTGATTTATGATTTTTGTTGAAAACAATGAACCAGTTTTGTAATATACTAACTTAAAATATTAAGACATAAAGACAGTAGGTTACTTTGAACTAGCAGTGTAGGCATTGGAGCTACAACTTTTACTTTATGTTTCTTTACAGTAATCACTTTTTAAGTTCATAATTTTGTGCACTATTAGATATAATTGGTTCTTTTCTCTGACATATGCTTCATTTCATTATCTTGTGGATATTCCATAAAGCCTTTGTGTAATCATTATATTCATTCTGAACACACTGAAGAAAAGTAAAACCATTTACTCTTAAGTTTTCATGGTTGAGGTTCAATTTCCAGTTAAATTACTTAAGTTAAATTAAATTACACGCAAGTTAAAATGATAAATCTTATCTTTGTTTAATATTTCTTCACACAACTCAATAAAAGATTTTATGTGTTCATTGCAATAGCTGTTTTGCTTTTTAGTGATATAAACTGTTGAGACAGAAAATGTTGAATAAAATAGTAATATCATTACAGAACAGATAATATGAGAAGGAATTTTTCACATGTGTTATTGAGGTAGAGAGACCCAACTAGACTGAGGGAAAGACTTGAGATTTTAAAGATATGGTAGACTGAGGAAATCAGAAAATCTCTTTTGCAACAAACTCATATAAGTTAGGGATAAAAAAATGAATTGAAGTATGTCAGTCACCTTGCAAGAAAGAAATTATATCTTTGGTTGCCATAAATAAGAGAGTACTGGAACAGCAAAGTGAACCAAAACTGTAATGTAGACTGCAGGTACCATGTGATAGTGTAGATGGTGATGGGGCATTGGACACTGGGGGCCATGAAGCGAGTTCTCATTTGGGGAGTAGACATAGGATTGCATAACGTACGAGGTTAGAGCTTAGGTCCTTAAACTAACTAAAGCCAAGTTCCTAAGATTATTATAATCTCAACAGAAGGGTGGATTTGAAAACAAAAAAAATTCTCTACTGGCCCAAGGCGACTGCAAGAAGGACTCTTAAGAAGTTTCTGTCTTTATCTTGAAGCTTTATTGTGTTTGGTACTGAAATCTACACTACCTATGTATGTGACAATCCCAAACACAAGAACCCAGACTTTATACTGAATAAACCTGATAAACACTACCTCAGCCTGGTAATGAAATTCACCACTAACAGTGATAAATCATATTGATAGGCTGTACCTTTGATATGATACATTGAAAATGCTGCATTACCTCTTATTTTCTTTCAAAATCAATAACATCAATCTAATGATGAGTAAAATATCAGACAAATTCCAATAGATGGGCATTCAACAAAATTAGATCAATATACCCTGAACCTATTATATTTTGGTATCATTAAAAAAAAAGAAAATCTGAGAAACTCTCACACCTAGGAGGAGCTTAAGAAGATATGACAGCTAACTCTAATGTTCTCTTCTGGATGACATCCTGGAACAGAAAAGATACTAGATAAAACTAAGAAACTATGAATAAACCATGGACCTTAGTTAATAATTGTATGTCAGTGTTGGTTCATTAATTGTAAAAATGTACCACACTTGCTTAAGATATTAAGAATAAGGGGAACTGGATGTGAAGTACATAGGAACTTTCTGTATTACCTTCCGAATTTCTCCATAAATCTAAAATTGTCCAAAATCCACCTCAAATATGCAAGTCACAATAGATATTAGAATTAGACTTTGACGCACTTAAGATAGCTAAATAGCACCATAAAAGAGAATTGAAAATAGTAATAAATGTGTTTAACACAATTAAATGTATAAAAATGAGAATTCAAACTCTAAGAAAGTGATAAAATATGATCAAGAAAAGGCAGATGTCAAAAGAAACAAATCCTAATCCTAGGATTGAGAAATATAGACTTTGAAGTTAAAAACTATAATAATAGATTTTATAACATCATATTAAACATAGCTGAAGAGAGAATTAGTGACTTGGAGGATAACATTGTAGGAATTTCCCAGAATGCACCACAGGGATATCAGTATGGTTCAGTCGCTCAGTCATGTCTGACTCTTTGCGACCCCATGAATTCCAGCACGCCAGGCCTCCCTATCCATCACCAACTCCTGGAGTTCACTCAGACTCACATCCATTGAGTCAGTGATGCCATCCAGCCATCTCATCCTCTGTCGTCCCCTTCTCCTCCTGCCCCCAATCCCTCCCAGTATCAGACTCTTTTCCAATGAGTCAACTCTTCACATGAGGTGGCCAAAGTACTGGAGTTTCAGCTTTAGCACCATTCCTTCCAAAGAACACCCAGGGCTGATCTCTTTTAGAATGGACTGGTTTTATCTCCTTGCAGTCCAAGAGTCTTCTCCAACACCACAGTTCAAAAGCATCAGTTCTTTGGTGTTCAGCTTTCTTCACAGTTCAACTCTCACATACATACACAACCACTGGAAAAACCATAGCCTTGACTAGATGGACCTTTGTTGGCAAAGTAATGTCT
>SJYV01007782.1:903950-936618 GCA_006410875.1 Neotragus pygmaeus
ATACCAAGGGAACATTTCATGCAAAGATGGGATCGATACAGGACAGACACGGTATGGACTTAACAGAAGCAGAAGATACTAAGAAGTGGTGGCAAGAATACACAGAACTATACAAAAAAGATCTTCATGACCCAGATAACCACAATGGGGTGATGACTCACCTAGAGCCAGACATCCTGGAATGCGAAGTCAAGTGGGCCTTCGGAAGCATCACTACAAACAAAGCTAATGGAGGGGATGGAATTCCAGTGGAGCTATTTCAAATCCCAAAAGATGATGCTGTGAAAGTGCTGCACTCTATATGCCAGCAAATTTGGAAAACTAAGCAGTGGCCACCGGAATGGAAAAGGTCAGTTTTCATTCCTTTGAATGAAAGGAAAGCAGTGCCGAAGAATGTTCAAACTACTGCACAATTGCACTCATCACTAGCAAAGTAATGCTCAAAATTAGTGCTCATTAATTACAAAATTCCAAGCAAGGCTTCAACGGTACATGANAAGGTCAGTTTTCATTCCTTTGAATGAAAGGAAAGCAGTGCCGAAGAATGTTCAAACTACTGCACAATTGCACTCATCACTAGCAAAGTAATGCTCAAAATTAGTGCTCATTAATTACAAAATTCCAAGCAAGGCTTCAACGGTACATGAACAGTGAACTTCCAGATGTTCAAGCTGGATTTAGAAAAGGCAGAGGAACCAGAGATCAAATTGCCAACATCCTTTGGATCGTCAAAGAAGAAAGAGAGTTCCAGAAAAATATCTATTTCTGCTTCCTTGACTACGCCAAAACCTTTGACTTTGTGGATTACAACAAACTGTGGGAAATTCTTCAAGAGATGGAAATACCAGACCACCTGACTTGAGAAATCTGTATGCAGGTCAAGAAGCAACAGTTAGAACCGGACATGGAACCACAGACTGATTCTAAATTGGGAAAGGAGTATGTCAAGGCTGTATATTGTCTCCCTGCTTATTTAACTTCTATGCAGAGTACATCATGAGAAATGCTAGGCTGGATTAAGCACAAGCTGTAATCAAAATTACTGGGAGAAATATCAATAACCTTAGATATGCAGAAGATACCACCCTTATGGCAAAAAGTGAAGAAGAACTAAAAATCCTCTTGATGAAAGTGAAAGAGGAGAGTGAAAAAGTTGGCTTAAAGCTCAACATTCAGAAAACGAAGATCATGGCATCCAGTCCCATCACTTCATGGCAAATAGATGGGGAAACATGGAAACAGTGAGAGACTTTATTTTGCAGCAAAATCACTGCAGATGGTGACTGCAGCCATGAAATTAAAAGACGCTTGTTCCTTGGAAGAAAAGTTATGACCAACCTAGATAGCATATTCAAAAGCAGAAACATGACTTTGCCAAAAGAGGTCTGTCTAGTCAAAGCTATGGTTTTTCCAGTTGTCAAGTATGTATGTGAGAGTTGGACTATAACGAAAGCTGAATGCTGAAGAACTGTTGGCGAATACTCTTGAGAGTCTCTTGAATTGCAAGGAGATCCAACCAGTCCATCTTATAGGAAATCAGTCTTGAACATTCATTGGAAGGACTGATGCTGAAGATGAAACTCCAATAGTTTGGGCATGTGATGCAAAGAACTGACTCAGCAAAGACCCTGATGCTGGGAAAGATTGAAGGTAGGAGGAGAAGGGGACGACAGAGGATGAGATGGTTGGGTGGCATCACTGACTCGATGGACATGAGTTTGAGCAAGCTCCGGGTGTTGGTGATGGACAGGGAGGCCTGGCATGCTGCAGTCCATGGGGTCACTAAGAGTTGGACATGACTGAGCAACTGAACTGAACTGAACTTTCATATTCTTAAATAAATAAAACACTATAAAGTTGAAAACCTATTTTGCTTGTCTTCCCAATTTTATTTCTCTTCCATATAGAAGCAATCACTATGCATTTCATGTGCAAGTGTTTGTTCTATTATCTTAGTTCTATATACATGTGTATCTATGAACATTAAGTAAAATTGCTTTGTTTAAAATGCATAAGTATATGTTATAGATATTCTAAAGTTTGTTTTTTTCACTAAAAATTACTTAGGAGATCATTGATTACAAGATGGCTCCTATAAAGATACTTTCAGCTGGAAGAAGAATGGCCTTATTCCTTTTGAATGCATATCAATAAATAATGTAGATTTTAGGAACATACATACCAGTTATACAAAAATACGTCTTCATTATCCTGGTACAGTCAGGTCTTTTTAGTGAAGAAAAATGGTAATAGTGGGAAGTTTACAATTTTGGAAAAGCTGTAGTACTAAATTTCATCTTGCAGAAGTTAGAATGTAGCACAGTAGTACATCCGGATAACATTCAGGTTAGTGCTCTTAAATCCTTTCTTGTACTTCTTTGTACATGTCAGAAGACACTATTTTTTAGCCTAAAAATAGAAATATATTAATGCAAGTCTTTGGACCCCAGTTCAAAGATATGTCTGCCCTTAATCCTTTGTCTGTAGTGTTGGAGAAGACTCTTGAGAGTCCCTTGGACTGCAAGGAGATCCAACCAGTCCATGCTAAAGGAGATCAGCCCTGGCTGTTCTTTGGAAGGAATGATGCTAAAGCTGAAACTCTAGTACTTTGACCACCTCATGCGAAGAGTTGACTCACTGGAAAAGACTCTGATGCTGGGAGGGATTGGGGGCAGGAGGAGAAGGGGACAACAGAGGATGAGATGGCTGGATGGCATCACCGACTCGATGGACGTGAGTTTGAGTGAACTCCGGGAGATGGTAATGGACAGGGATGCCTGGTGTGCTGTGATTCATGTGGTCGCAAAGAGTCGGACACGACTAAGTGACTGAACTGAACTCAATCCTTTGTCAAATAATGCAAAATGACCTTGATAAGACACCTAAAGTGGTTTTATATTTGGCTATTTTCCCTTGAAATAGAGAACTCTAACAGTAATTATTATCTTTATTAAATAAGCTCTGGATCAGAAATGCTAATCTTTGGTGTGCATCAGAATTTCTGGAAAAGCTTGTTAAAATACAGATTTCTGATGCACATATTCAGAGTTTCTGTATCAATAAGTCTGGGGTGGAACCTGAGAATATACAATTTCTTATAAGCTCTCTGTTGATGCTGGTATGCCAATATGAGAACCCCGCTTTGAGAATTTCTTCTCTAATAAAAGTGATCAAAGAACAGACCTCAGGCTATAATAGAATGAGGAGGTTGGTAAATTCTCAAGCCAAAACCAATAAAAAACACCTTTAAAGCTGGACCCCCCCCCCGCCACACACACACACACACACACACACACACACACACACACACACACACACACACACACACACACAACCATTTCAGAACTCTGAAAATCAAACTATGGAATACAGCAATCTGAGAAGAATTTATACTTCAAAGACTGTTGAATATCAGGTAAGAATATTGGAAATTTTCACATTCTTGCTTCTCCTCCCTTCTTCCTAGTTTGATTGGTATGGAAATTCTGCCAGAATGGAGCAAGCCATGGCTGCTGTGGCCGAAAGAGACTCACTTGGTTTAGAGGTAAATGAGAATCACACCCAGAAGAGCTGTTGGTGGAAGTGAACATATTGGCAAGATGAAAGGTCAAAGCCTGGGTTGTGGTTGCAGTTTATACAAACATTTCTGACTGAGGCTGAATACATGTGGAGTGGAGAGTGAAGAAGTGCAAATATTTTCATGCACTCTTGGCCATCCAAGGCTTCCCTGGTGGCTCAGATCGTAAAAGGATCTGCCTGCAGTGCAAGAGACCCAGTTCAATGACTGGATTGGGAAGATCCCCCAGAGAAGAAAATGACTACCCACTCCAGTATTCTTGCCTGGAGAATTCCATGGACAGAGGAGCCTGGTGCGCTACAGTCCATAAGGTTTGCAAGAGTCGGACACGACTCAGCAACTAAACCACCACCAAAGCGAACATGTTTAAATAAAGGAAAGTATGACAATAATGAATCAACAAATGATTCTTAATAATTGGGTAGAGATTTTAGCATTCTGGATTTAAAGAGTACACAACTGAAATGAAAAGCCCTGACAGGGCCTAATAGCAGACTAAAGATGTCAGAAGAAAGAATTGGTCAGCCTGAAGATAGATTAAGTTAAATTTTCCAGCCTGAAGAACAGAGAGAAATAATTGAGAAAAAATGACCAAAGCATCATAGAACTATTGGACAAGAGTAAATATGCCAACATGTGTGTAATAGGAGTCCCAGGAAGGGAATAGAAAAAGGGAAAGAAAAATTATTTTAAGAAATAACAGCCAAAATTGTCTCAAATTTGATGAGAAACATTAATCCATGCATCAAGGAAACTCCAAGAAATATTTATAAAACAAATACAAAGAGATCGACACAATAGAAAAATTCATCAATATGATTAATGGCTAACTTTTATTCTGACAGTGGTAGCCAGAAGGTAGTGAAATCCAACACTAACAAAAACTCCTTAAAAAAATAAAAGTGAAATAAATTCATTTACAAACAAAGACTGCAGACATATCTAATAAAAAATGCTTAAAAGAAATACTTAGTTCCTTAGTTCCTTAAGCTGAAGGAAAGCTACACTAGAAGGTAATGTGAAACAAATAAAAAAGTACCAAAGTGACAAATGTGGTTTTATATGTTAATAAAAGACTATTGAATACATTTTTCACAGTTCTTCTATTAACTTCTTTAAAATATATAAGTTATTTTGCTTATAACATATAAATGGACAATATCTGACAACAGTAGCACAAATGAGAGGGTACAAAAGGAAGATGGATGATAGCAAAGTTTATACATTTTACCAAAATGTAGTTACTATTGATTTCAAATAGATTGTGATAAATTAATACTCATATTGTAATCCCTGGAATAACCAAGAGGAAAATAACTTTTTTTATAAAGGTGAAAAATCAAGAGCACAATTAAAGCAAGAAACCAAAAATATTTAATGCAAAAAAAAGGTAATATGGGAGGAACAGGGGAAAGACAGAAACCACATAGAATACAAAAAAGCAAAGTTGCACTTGTAAATCTAATCATACAAAAGTTCCATTAAATATAAATATTCTAAATGCCACAATCAAGAACAGAGGTGATCATATTGCATAAAAAGAGCAAGATACTGCTGTATGTTTTCTATGAGCAATACATGTGACATTCAAAGATACAAATATATTGAAAGTAAAAGGATGGAGAAAGATATGCATGCAAACAGTTTTCATGAGAGTCATAGTTGCTACCAGGCAACCAGTATTACTAGAGACAAAAAAGTATAATTTATCATGTTGAAAGGGTCAATACAGCAGGAAGAAGTAGCAATTATAAATGTACATACACCTAATAACAAAGTCTCAAAATGAATAAAGCAGAAACTGACATAACTGAAAGGAGAAATAGTATATTCAATAATAATAATTGGAGATTTTTACATCTTACCTTCAACAATTGAATGAATAAGGAGATATAAAATTAGCCTGGACATAGAAAATTGGAACAATACTTTTAGCCAATTCACCCTAACTTATGTATATATAAATGCTCCACTCAAATGAATGCAGCATATACATTTTTCCCAAGCAACATAGAACATTTTCCAGCATTGATCATATGCTAGATAATTAGGAGACATAGGAGACACAAATTATCAATACCAAGAATGAAAGAAGGTCCATCCTTACTGACCCTGCTGCTGCTGCTGCTGCTGCTGCTAGGTCACTTCAGTCGTGTCTGACTCTTGTGTGACCCTATAGACGGCAGCCCACCAGGCTCCCCCGTCCCTGGGATTCACGAGGCAAGAACACTGGAGTGGGTTGCCATTTCCTTCTCCAATGCGTGAAAGTGAACAGTGAAAGTGAAGTCGCTCAGCCGTGTCCGACTCTGTGTGACCCCCATGGACTGCAGCCCACCAGGCTCCCCCCGGGCTCCTCCATCCATGGGATTTTCCAGGCAAGAGTACTGGAGTGGGGTGCCATTGCCTTCTCCATTACTGACCCTAAGGAAATTAAAAAAAAAAGATTACAAGGGAATATTATGAACAAACTATGCCAAAAATACCAGTCAACTTAGATAAAAGAGGACAAATTCCTGGAAATATATATAAATTCCCAAACCTGACTCAAGAAGACACAAAGTCTGAATAGAACTATGACATGTAAAGGAATTAATTGCTAATAAGGTCTGTCTGTGAGTGACACTACCAAAAAATGGCAATCCCTCCAATAAAGCAATGATTTGCCAGTAAAGCAGGCAACAACTCTCAGGATCGTTTTTTCCAGATCTCTTGAATATAATACCAACCAGGGGAACACTTAAAGAAAAGGAAATACCTGAAGCCTGTGAGAGAACATTGTTGGATTTAGCTCACTTGCCTACCATCTCTCACTTCCCAGCGAGCAGTGGTGATGAGGCCAGTGGCCCACGGTTCCAGTGCAGCTTGCTGGTGCCCCCGGGAGCAGTGTGGACTGTTCTCTGAGAATTATGGTTGTATGCACTGATCTGTTTGTTGCTTCCCTGATGGTCACCTGAAACCCTTGTCTTTGCTTCACTTCAGAGCTTTCCCAGGACTTGGGAAGCATTTATGAAAAGGGTTTAAAGACAGACGTTAAGAGTTGTGGTCACCTAGGACCAGGGACAGGAGATTGTGCAAGTGTCAAACCAAAACCCTGGGAAGGAAGGGTTTGGGAATGAGATACATAGGGAAGCAAATGCTTTGAAAGGCTTCTGCATATACAGAAAAAACCTATATTTCTAGAAAGCCATGCGCATGCCCAGGGCTTTATGTATTCTCAGGAGAGACTTGAGGAGATGCTTGGCTTTCACCTCTGGCTCAGCTTTAGGCTCGATGGAGAAAGGAAGTGAAGGCTAAGACAGAGTTGTAAATAGAAGTGTTGAAGAAGAGCCCCAAGAGGAGCCAATCTGCAGAGATGAGAGAGTACTTTTGTCTTGTCTTGTCTTTTTTTTTTTCTCTTGCTTTCCTTTCCTTCCCTTATCTTTCCTTTCCTTTTTTTTTTTAAGTTCCTAATATATAAGTAAATTTCTATCAAATCTGTAGTCAACGGAGCAGAAATCTCAAGGACATTCATGATAAAAAGTGCAGTCTTCACACATGTCATTGAAGAAAGTCACTAAAGAACTAAAAATCTACAACCCACAGCAAGTGACAACTACAAACCCAGAGAAATGGAGATAATGCTGATTCATTATATATTTCTTATATCATTATAGTACTCAGAAATTGTTCATATTCAACAGAATATTATGAGGCATGCACCTCTATGTTTCAGTCACTGGTCTAGACACTAGCGAAATAAATCAGACAAAAATTCTTGTCCTTGTGAAATGGATATTTTGTTAAATAAATTTTTCATGCAGTAAGTTTTTTTTTCAATATTTTATTATGGTAGTTTTCCAACACATAGAAAAGTTGAAACAATTTCACAGCAAACCCTCACATGTCCATCTCCCAGATCTACCACTGATGTTTGACTGTTCTTGTCCTGTCTTGTCTCTCTCCATGTAGTCATGTTGCTGTGAGACAATCCATTGTTTCCTTGTAGCATTATAATTAAGACTACAAATTAGAAACAACCGAATATACAGTAGTAGGGGCTGTCTCTTATACACATCTGTTGAAAGGGTCAATACAGCAGGAAGAAGTAGCAATTATAAATGTACATACACCTAATAACAAAGTCTCAAAATGAATAAAGCAGAAACTGACATAACTGAAAGGAGAAATAGTATATTCAATAATAATAATTGGAGATTTTTACATCTTACCTTNCACTTCCGCACCATGGACTTATATACAGCCATTCAACTTAATCTTTTTGACTATGGAAAAGCCTGTATGTAATAATAAAGATAAAACGGAATATAAAACTGTTCGCTATGTCTTGTAATTTCAACACTATAAAACAAATTATACAAATGAAAGTGGATATGGAAAATTAAAAGACACAGTCTATTAGAGTACTGGAATTTCTGTAACTACCTTCCCTTTACCTTTATTGTGACTTTTATTAAAGTTGGTGCATCTTTTATTAATTATGTATTTAAATTTAAAATTAGAACAATTCAACCATTATCTATGATTTGCATTTAAAATATTTAGCAGAGCAGGGAATAAATTGTAATGTCTTTTATTACCTAGTTGTATATTCAGTAGTTTCTAGCGCCTGCATATATGATGGTGAATAAAAGGTGTTTGTGAAGAGTTGATTCATTGGAAAAGACTCTGATGCTGGGAGGGATTGGGGGCAGGAGGAGAAGGGGACGGCAGAGGATGAGATGGCTGGATGGCATTTCCGACTTGATGGATGTGAGTTTTAGTGAACTCTGGGAGTTGGTGATGGACAGGGAGGCCTGGTGTGCTGCGATTCATGGGGTCACAAAGACTCGGACACGACTGAGCAACTGAACTGAACTGATGCCCATTAGAAGCTTCCAATATGTTAGAGAGTATGTGTTCAAACTGTGGAAAATACTTAAAGAGATGGGAATACCAGACCACCTGACCTACATCTTGAGAAATCTGTATGCAGGTCAAGAAGCAACAATTAGAACTGGACAGGGATACAGACTGGTTCCAAATCGGGAGGAATATGTCAAGGTTGTATATTGTCACCCTGCTTATTTAACTTATGTGCAGAGTATATCATGAGAAATGCTAAGCTGGATGAAGCACATGCTGGAATCAAGATTGCCAGGAGAAATATCAATAACCTCAGATATGCAGATGACACACCCTTATGGAGAAAGTAATGAAGAACTAAAGAGCCTCTTGATGAAAGTGAAAGAGGAAAATGAAGAACATAGTTTAAAACTCAACATTCAGAAAACGAAGATCATGGCATCCGGTCCCATCACTTCATGGCAAATAGATGGGGAAACAATGGAAACAGCGAGAGACTTTATTTTGGGGTTTCAAAAATCACTGCAGATGGTGACTGCAGCCAAGAAATTAAAAGATGCTTGCTCCTTGCAAGAAAAGTTATGACTAACCTAGACAGCATATTCAAAAGCAGAGACATTACTCTTTCAACAAAGGTCTGTCTAGTCAAAGCTATTTTTGTCCAACAGTCATGTATGGATGTGAGAGTTGGACTATAAAGAAAGCTGAGCACAGAAGAATTAAAAAAAAAAAAAAAGAAGAAGAAGAATTGATGTTTTTAAACTGTGATGTTGGAGAAAACTCTTGAGAGTCCCTTGGACTGCAAGGAGATCCAACCAGTATCTCCTAAAGGAAATCAGTCCTGAATATTCATTGGAAGGACTGATGCTGAAGCTGAAATTCCAATAGTTTGGCCACCTGATGGGAAGAACTGACTCATTTGTAAAGACCCTGATGCTCGGAAAGATTGAAGGTGGGAGAAGGGGACGACAGAGGATGAGATGGTTGGATGGCATCACCGACTCAATGGACATGAGTTTGAGTAAACTCTGGAAGTTGGTGATGGACAGGGAGGCCTGGTGTGCTGCAGTCCATGGGAGTTGCAAAGATTCAGACACCACTGAACGCCTGAACTGAACTGAACTGATGTGTTCATAAAAGAAAAACTACACAATGAGCAGTGATTATGCTGCATATATTACATAATGTTTTAAAAAGTCAGCTCTGAAAATGGACCTCCAATATTTGCTTCCAGGCTTTATTTCATACCACCTGTTTGATATTTGGCAAGTTACTTCTCTTTGCCTCAGTTCTTCATTTTTATTGAGGTTAAATATATTTCTGAGCTCTTAGATTTCTGTTAGGATTAATGGTTAAAATAGTATCTGACACATAAGTACTAAAAATATTGGCAATTTTTACTATTTAATATTAATATGTTGTTTTTAAGATTCTACAGTGAGTTAGATTCTTGTTTAACTCCTGTGAATTATATATTTTAATCCATGTGCTCTAATAAAAAACTAAAGATAACATAATTATGTTTAGATGTGTAGATTTTAAGACTGTACATTTTACTTCAAACTGATATATGCAAATGACCTTTAAAAATCATTGGGAAAACAGCTATTTAGAAATTTAAGAAATGTCCATTTCTAACTTAAAAAATTATTTATGATTACTTTAGAGTACAGATTGATTGCTTGAGAAAGTTGCCTGCTTTCTAGTATCTGAGCAGTAGTACTTAATTTTTCTAGATTTATGGCAGCCTTTTGAACCTCCTCATGAATTGCTTTTGATCAGCACATGTGGTCAGATTAAAAGCAGTTTCTCTGTACTCTAAGTTTATTGCCAGTAGGAAACTATATTGAAAAGAAAAAAATGTCTCCTGGGTGTTTGGAATATATTGTATAATTCCTTGATAAAAACTAATATAAATATTTTGTGGTTAATTAGGGGGGAAATACATAAAAATTTAGATGCTTATCTCACAAATCATCAAGCTAAAAGATAACATTTATTTACTTATTTTTGCCTTTTTACCTCTTTTCCATAAAGAATTTGAGATGGAAAAGCTTTTAATTCTTCTCTCTGTGGATATTTTAATGCCATTAAATGGGAATAATTTGGATCACATACAAGATTAGGATGGAAATGATGGAATGATGGAATGACTTTGGAGCAAGTTTTATCCTGTCTCAGGAGAACTCATTATTGGATTGTGTTTATGGAAGAAGATGTAGAAGGAGGAGAGATAAAAGTGGAATAATTTCTTTATCTTCACCAGACCCTCCATTCTGTATCAGAGTTTTTCGTTTCAGGAGGGCACAAAGAACTTCTAGTTACCAAGTTTCCTATTCCATACATAAAGTCCTCTTAAAGGAAAGTTTCTTTTCACAAAGGGGAATTTAAGTTTTAGAAACTCTGTCCTATTTATTGTGTGTTATTTTTATGTGAGTTTCATAGAGAAACTCTGAAACGAAAGAAATGAGCTTTTAATAACCTGGTTTTACATGACAAATGCTGGGAAAAAACAGACTCAGGGTGTGAATGCTGTCCTAAGACTGTAAGGGGGACCAGTGCCAGAACTGCAGGTTGGTAAATGTTTTTTGGTAAATCAGAAGATAATTTAAGATTACCTACATGATTGCTCTGTTCCTTACCATCCTTTGGGATATTTGGCATGACAGAATGAAAGAATGCCAAATCTTAACAGTTAGTGAACTGCTTTTCCTTAGAGCTGATGCATTTGGTTATCTGGAAAGACTCGATACTGATGAAGACAAGGGTTGATACAAGTGAACTTAAAGATATTATTTTTTCAATAAGAAAAATTGTATGTATATATTCTTTAATTGTACAAATACATATGTGTGCATTTTTACATATGTACATATACATACCTCATATATAATTATATATTTTTTTTAATTTTTATTTTTACTTTATTTTGCTTTACAATACTGTATTGGTTTTGCCATACATTGACATGAATCTGCCACGAGTATACATGAGTTCCCAATCCTGAACCCCCTGTGGTACATACATACATTTTAGAAAAAAAAAATTCCCAGTCCAGCTAGTACGCATGGCCATTTTGGATTTTTTTTTTAAATCCTGAAAATGGCTTTAGAGATCTTCTGAAATATTCTGAAATATATTTTTCCTCATAAGTTAAATAATTAACTTCACACCACACTTAACATTGGAGAAGGCAATGGCACCCCACTCCAGTACTCTTGCCTGGAAAATCCCATGGATGGAGGAGCCTGGTGAGCTACAGTCCATGGGGTTGCTAAGAGTCGGACACGACTGAGCGACTTCACTTTCACTTTTCACTTTCATGCATTGGAGAAGGAAATGGCAACCCACTCCAGTGTTCTTGCCTAGAGAATCCCAGGGATGGGAGAGCCTGGTGGGCTGCCATCTATGGGGTTGCACAGAGTCGGACACGACTGAAGTGACTTAGCTGCAGCACACTTAACGTATTTAAACATCCTGTCTGTTGAGCTTGGTATGTGAAAAGCCCAACTCCAATGGCTCTCCAACTGTTTTTTATATTTTACAGTGTAAGAATCTCCATGTAAATTATAAAATTATAGATCTCCATGATGCTGACATTAAAAAAAATTGTACATATTGTTGCATGTTTGATTTAATCATCTTTTCCAGGGCATACTATTTTAATAATCATGAGGTATTATAAAGTTTCATTCTGTACAGAGCTTTCCATGGCATCTCTACCCTGACTTGTTCCATGAAACTATACTACACAGTTCAATAAAGAGTTAATTTCTGTCAACCTAGTTATTATTTAAGACATACAGTCTGGAGGGAGGAAAATGATTTCAGTTGGAATGAGATGGAGAGTTAATGAGACATAAAGATACAGAAAGTCTGTTCTAGCTGGCACGAATTCCCAGGGAGGTCAAGAATAGGGTAGATAAAAATGAACTTAAAATACAAAGGCAGTGGGAAGGAAATCTGTGAAGCCCAATGATATTAGCCAGAGCAAACAGACAGATTTTCCTTCCCAATAGGAGGATATATTTTAAGAGAAATTAAATGCAAGGCGAACCTTGGGAGTGATTTGTAGAAATCGCATAACAACTGAGCTGTTCTTTGTTTTCCAGTGTGTGAGGAAACATTCTGTGTTTGTCAATTGATGAGAAAGAGCACTGAATTCTGAATCAGGGAGCTCCCACTGTGAAGGAAGAAGATACTGGCGTGAGGATAACCACGCAGCTGGGGCTGGGGGAAAGGTAGCGGTGGAGGGATCCCGAGTATAGGCAGGATTGGAGCCGCGAATAAGGAAAACCTACAGTCAGTCAAGAAGTCTAAGTGGTTACTCATTTGGAAACGAATGGAGACCTAGGTGCCCAGAGGCTAGAAAGTAGCTCAGAAGTGATGTTTCCTGGTGGCTAAAGCAGCGGAGGAGGAGCGATTCCAGCCCCTGCGCCTGTTCTTGAGGCTTTCATAATTGCAAGTTCTTGAGGCTTTCATACTCGCACTGAGAGGAGACCCAGCTTGCCTTCCCACGCCTCCCGTTACGTAGAAGCCAGAGGTCAAAGATCAAAGTTGGAAAAGATCATCTTCAGGGGAAAAACCCTCTCCCACTTTAAGACTTCTTTCAGTCTTATTGTATCGCAAACCTGTTCAAGTAGTCAGACCCTAAGCGGTGCCGTCTGCATACCTGACTTCCTGTGCAAGTAGCAGCGGTTGATGGAATTTCACCTCAGGTCCCATTATGCCCAGGGAGGCTTCACAGGCTTCGAATGCCGGCCTTTATCTTATACATCGAGAAGCCTATTCAAACCTTTAGGGCTGTGCCAACTTGGCGAGAAGAGCTGGCAGACTTCCCTCTCTGGGTTTCTTTCGGTTTGAAGGTTTTGAAGTGGGTCTGGGTCTGGTGAGGGAGGCTGGGATGAATGCTGTGTGGAGTCCTTGTGAGGTCTCTTATTTGTTGACTGTAAGCTTTTCATCATTTGGCGTGAATGAGAAGCGACCTTCCTTTGCAGGGGTTTTCCTTTTTTCTGTTTCCTTAAAGTCATCTTAGAGACTTTTCAGTTACCATATGAAATGAAATCATAAATTCTCTGAGAAAATGTCTGTTTTGACAGAGTGCTTTGAAGATGCATGGCAAATGTTTAAACAGGTTCTAATTGATAGGATTTAAATACTGTATATAGTAATTAGATACTAAAGAAAAAAAAATACCCCTTGCTTTTTTTTTTTTCTTTTTACTTCTCACAAGTTTTTCTATGAATTCTTGAGTTAAACAAATTGAGGGAAGGAAATATAATTGTGTTAGATCTCCTAAGTGCTTGACACACTGAATATAAAGTTTAAGGTAAGTCTATAACTTGTAAGTGGGGTCTTTTTTCCCATAAAGCTTCCTTAAAATGGGTCTCCTGCATTGCGGGCAGATTCTTTACCCTTTGAGCCACCAGGAAAGCCCTTAAAATGAAATCCTCTAGGAGAATAAAGAAAATGCAGATAATTGCTACAGAAGTAACAAATGATTAAAAACTCACTAAATAGTAGTTGCTTGAAAGTATTTGCTTTTGTATGTTTGATTGTTCCTAATTGAATGAAATAATATTTGAACAAAGAGTTTTTATGAGTTTCCTGTGGATTGGTCATTTACTTTGTGTCTCAGTCTCTATCTTCCTTAATGTTCCTCTACAAGCCACCTTTACATTGTTCTAGTTTTTACATGACAGTGTGATGCTTTTGCTTCCCTGGTAGCTCAGTGATGCTTCTAAACTTCTCCCCTGTTTCCTTAAAAACTTCTCCCTAAGATAATATACCATTTTTATTTTAATTTCTGAAACCTTCTTATCCATGGCTTTCTCATCTAACTCTTAAATGCTAAAAGGAATCTCCTCCTTACTGTCCTTGTCATAAAGTGTTTACTTCTTGCTCTTTTGTCAATTCCTGTATGAAAAATAAGTTTCTTGCCTCATTATATTGTGAGAAACTTAGGGGGCAGAGGAGAAGCCTTAACTCTCTATGAAAGCTAGGGTAATATGACACAGACATCTAATGTAGTTCACTGAAATGTGAGCTCCCTGTAAATAATAAAGAATTATTGCCGAGAAGCAGCTACTCCACCAGATGACATTCCCCGGTCTCCCTTGCATCTCAGTGGGGCTTTGTATCTAGTTTTCTTGAATGGAATGCAAAAGAAAATCATGTGTGTAGACCAAGGCTGTCAGGAAACAGGTATGACTTCTCCATAGTATCTTTTCCTGTCTGCTGGCTGGTTGTAGAAGCTNAGCAGAAATCAAGATTCTTGATGCCTTTAAAAAAAAAAAAAGTGGTTTTGACCCAGAGCTGCAAATTTTATTTTGCTAACCCTATCTTGCTTTCTTACAGGGGTTGACAGAACAGGAAAAGAGGCAAGATATTTAGGTTACTTGTAGATGAATGATATGAACAAATTGCTAAAAAGAGAGATTTGATTCCTTCTTGCAGAGGACTGGGTTTTTTTTTTTTTTTTAATACCTCTTTCAATTGTACTGGATAAGATTAGGCATCATAATCTTATTAACAATGATGATTTTTCAGAATATCTGATATCAGGTCTTGCCTGTAGGACTTTTGATACCTCATCACCGAAACTGCAAATACCCTGAAAGGTGGGTATTGCTACGATGATCCTCATTTTACAGGTGAGGAAACTGACACGAAGCACAGGGTTAATTTGGAAGATCCCCCGGAGAAGGCAACGGCAACCCACTCCAGTACTCTTGCCTGGAAAATCCCACGGACGGAGGAGCTTGGTGCAGGCTACTGTCCACGGGGTCACAAAGAGTCAGGCACGACTGAGCGACTTCACTTTCACACTGCCAGATGCCTACATAAGGGACACCTGAGAAACTCCTTCTAAGAATGAAATTGCCTGTGGCCGAGAGGTTCAGAGTTGAGGCTCTGGGGTAAGCTGTCTTGGGCTTCAGTCTTCTCATCTGGAAAGTGGGGATGATGACGATGATGTTGCCAGTATCAGCAAAGATTCACTGAATTAATTCATTAAAAAAATTATTTATTTGGCTATGCTGGGTCTTAGTAGCAGCACATGGGATCTTTAACTGTAGCATGTGAACTCTTAGTTGTGGCAGGCGAGATCTAATTTCCTGACCAGGGATCAAACCCGGGCCCCCTGCATTGGGAGTGTGGAGTCTTAGCCACTGGACCACCAGGGAAGTCCCAACTGAGTTTTATCTGTGAGACACATAGGACAGAAATTGGCACACAGCAAGTGGTCAATATTTCTTACCTTTATTATCATCTCTTTGTATGCTTTCTGTCTCTGCCACACACACACACACACACACACACACACACACACACACACACACACACACACACACACACACNATCCGAGATGGCTTCTCTTAGGGTCCCAGAGGCTAGCCTCAGATCATTAATGCTCAGAAGGAGCTGAATGGGGCCACAGGGCTGCACTGCACGCGCACACACACACACACACACACACACACACACACACACACACACACACACACACGGCGGGCTTCCTGGAGGAGGAGTTCTGCCAGACAGTCAGGCAACCAGCTGAGTTCAGGACCTAAGGTCAAGCTTAGATCTCCCTGGGTAGGAAGTTTCCCACTGAGAGGGGAGTGGCAGCCTCTTGCGGCTTTTCCCGTCCTCCCCCAGCCACTACTCTCACAAGAGTCCCACACACAGGTCATGTGCTGCCCCTTGCCCCGTGTGACTCAGCCTGGCAGCTGGACCAGAGGGTGGGCGGAGAGTTGGAGATTACACCACCAGGGCTCGCTCAGAGCAGCTGTGGCCTGACTGCAAAGGTCGTGTGGTGTTGGGTTTCCACCTTGCATGGTGCCCTGGGAGATTAAGCATGAGACCCCATGAGACTCGGCGGGGGCTGCCCCAGCCCCGGCCCACCATCAGGGCTCTTGGTATAATAAGTCTTTTCATGTGGACACTTGACAGCTTTAGAAGCACTTCCCCCCCATCCCAGGTCTGCAGGGCGGCCAGTGTTATTTTGATTGTCCCCATGAAATGGGGCTCACTGAGGTGGCATGTCTTGCCCTACGCCACTCAGCTGGTGGAACTGAGATCCAACGGAGGTTTGCTGCATTTAATCCCAGTCTCCTTGCCAACACCCTGCACAGACTGTCCTCAGAGCTCTATGCAAGTGTGTATGTGTGTGCATGCACATAGATATGTGATGTACCAAAGGAGGGGATGACCCGCCCTGGAACTGCTTTTCTAATGGCCTAAATTCATGTGTGAGCATTAGAAGCACATAGTGATTCTTTTTTATTTGGACATCATTATAATTTAAATTTTATTTTTTGGAAAAAGTATTATATTCACATAGTTCAAAATTCAAATGATACAGGAAATGTCACCCTTTCTCTCCTGTCATCTATCCACTCAGTTCCTCTCTCCAGAGGCACTTGGTTATCAGTTTCTTCTGCCAAGCTATTCTGAGTGTCTACAAGTCAATATGAATATGACTATTCCAACCCAACACTTTATAAAGACAAAATGTACACATTCTACTCACTGTTCTGGTCCTTAATTTGTTTGTTTAATAATTCTTCCCGGAGACAATTCCATGCCATTTCATAAAGAGCTGCCTTGATATTTTCCAAGGCAGTGTAATATTCTGTTGTGGGGACACACCTCTTTGACTGGTCCCCTGTTGATGCACAGGCTTCCCTGGTGGCTCAGATGGTAAAGAATGTGCCTGGAGTGCAGGAGACCTTGGTTCGATCCCTGTGTCAGGAAGATCCTCTGGAGAAAGGAATGACTACCCACTCCAGTATGCCTGGAGAAGTCCTTGGACAGAGGAGCTTGACAGGCTACAGTCCATGGGATTAAAAAGAGTCAGGCACGACCAAGTAACTAACATTTCACACTTCACGGTAGATGGAGATTCAGAATATTTCCAATACTTTCAACTATAGGCTAGGGAACAAGGAGAGCCTTTGTATCTCCATCACTGGGTATGTATGTGGGGAGATGCAGATCCTTGCTTCTTAAACTGCTCCAGGGCGAGTAGCTGGGCATCAACTGAGAGCTTGGTTAGAACTGCAGCATCACAGACCCCACCCTAGACCTGCTGGATCAGGATCTGAGTCTTTAAAAGATGCCCAGGGGATTTGTATGCATATTAAAGTTTAAGAAGCACTGGTTGGAAAGACAGAGTCCCCAAAGTGAAATTGCTGGGTCAAGACATAGGTACATTTGTAAGTTTTGACAGGTACAGAAAAACTGACATCTGCAGAGTTTGATGTGATACATAATTCTTTTCACCTGCAGTGCATAAGCATCTGGGGAGAATAAAAAAATCCATATCCAGCAGTGCAAAATATGGGGAGTAGAATTCTGTGGGTCTGGTGTGAGCTTGGAATCTGCACTGTGTACACTGTCTGGGTGATTTATATCTTTCCAGGTTTGGGGAAACTGGCCTAATTACATGCCCAACCTTTGACTCTAGAGGCTTCTTTAGGGCTCTTGGACATTCTGACCAGAAGGATCTTTTAACTCTCCACCCAGTGACAGCCAACTCAAATGCCTACAAGACCTGGGTAGATAGTGCTCGTGGCTAAAGTGTGCCAGTTTATAGTAGGTCTGGTTTTTACTGACATCGAAGTAACAAAAAAATTAGAAAGCATGCACTCCAAGCCAGACAAATTTGGGCTGAAGTCGGGTCCACAGTCCATGAGTCTGTGACCTTTGGCACTCTCGCAATGCACTTTTTCACAGAAATAAAAATAAAAAGAATCTGTTTTGGACTTCCGTGGCAGTCCAGTGAATAAGAATCTGCCTGCCAATGCAGGGGACAAAGATTTGATCCCTGGTCCAGGAAGATTCCATGTGCTGTCAAGCAACTAAAGCCCCTGTGTCACAACTACTGCGCATGCGCTCTAGAGCCTGGGAATTGCACCTGCTGAAACTCCTGCTGCTAGAGCCTGTGCTCTGAAACATGAAAACCCACCGCAACGAGAAACCCACAAACTTCAACTGCTAGAGAGAAGCCCCTGCTCATCACAACTAGAGAAAGACTGAGCACAACCACGGAGACCCAGTGCAACACACCCCCACCACAAGTCTTTAAAAATGGTGCACATTAAACAAGTCTTTAGACAAAAGGGATGTGGGGACTTCCCTGGTGGTTCAGTGGCTAAGGGTTTGCACTCCCAACACAGAGGGCCTGGGTTCAGTCCCTGGTCAAGGAACTAGATCCCACATGCCACAACGAAGACCCAGTACAGCAAAATAAAGAAAAATAAGTATTTTTTTTAATCTGTTTTTGCAAATAGTCTCATATAACCTGGCAAGGACTCAGATAGGCTTTCTCCACAGTGTTGAAAATCTTAGGAATCAAGGCTCCGACTTTACACCTGGCAAAACTGAGCCCAGAGTACAGAAGCGGTGGCCCTGAGTCCTCAGAAAAGCTTAGCCAGTATTTACTGACCACCAGGCAACGTGTTCAGTGCTGGGGGACTTCAGCCTGCAGGTCCCAGTCCTCAAGGACGGAGGGGACAAGTGGTGGCCAGCCAGTGGGGGCTGTCCAGTGACGAGACTCGGTTCCCAGGGCTATAGGCAGTCCCCAGGAACAAAGGAGGTCTTCAGAGCGGAGGTAAGGCTGGGAAAGACGTTGGTGGTTTTTGGTTTTTGTTCATCTCAAGAAGGGATTTAGAACAGGGTTGGCAAACGTTTTCTGTAAAGGGCCAGATGAAATATTTTAGGCTTCACAGGCCACACTGTCTCTGCCGTTCTGTTGTTCTGTCTGTTGCAGCACAAAAGCAGGCCCAGATGACAGGTAAACGGCTGGGCGCGGCCGGGCGCCTCTACAAGTTTATTTAGGGACTGTGAAATGTGAATTTCGTGTAGTTTTCACATGTCACGCAGTAGTCTTCTTCTTTCTTCCCTCCAGCCATGTGAAACTGTAAAAACCATTCTCAGCTCACAGGCAGCCTGAAAACAGCCAGTGGGCTGGATTCACCTGGTGGCTGGATTTCGTCCACCCCTGATTTGGTAGGTGAAGAGCAGCTTGCCAGGCCAGTGGGAGAAGGGTGCTCCAGGCAAGGAGGGTGGCAGGCGCAGGGGCAGGGAGGAGAAGACTGAGCAGAAAAGCGGGGCTCAAAGTGCCGCTTCTTGGGAATTCCCGGGTGGTCCGGGGGTTAGAACTCTGTACGTCCCCTGCAGGGGGTGCGGGTTGGATCCCTGGCTGGGAAACTAAGGTCCTCTGTGCCTTGGAGCAGTATGACCAAAAATAAATAAATAAATATTTTAAAAAAGAAGTAGTAGATAGCACCTCCCTATCTAACCCATTGTTGCCAAATTCTTCTGATTGTTAAGACTGCGCACGTTGCCACGTGCTGGGCTGGTTCTGGGCACCGGAGAGAGAATCCATGGAGGGCGAAATAGCCAGAAGACGCTGCTTGCAAACTCACAGAGGCCCGACGTGAACGAAATAGCAGGATCTATGGTGGCAAGTGCGATGGAGAAACGTAACACAGGGCGGGGGGCAGAAGTGTCAGGGGAACGTGGGCTTTCAGGCGGGGTGTCAGGGGAACCTCTGAGATTGAGCAAAGGCTGGAAAGAGTCCCAGAAGGAGCCATACGGTACCCTCCCCTCCCAGGAGAAGAGCTGCCCTCCCAGGTAGAGAGAGAAACAATACAAAGTCCTAAAGAGGGAGCCAGGCTGGAGTGTCAAAGGAACACTGAGAGGTAAGCTGTGTAGCTGGAGCAGAGGGAGTGAGGGGCAGAGTCAAAGTCGTTGAGGGCAGAGAGGTCACAGGGCCAGGCCATGTGGGATTTTACGGCCACTGGGAGGACTTCAGCTTTAGGTCTGAGTAGGTGGGAGCCATGGAAGGTTCTAAGCAGAGGAGAGAGAGGACCAGACCTAGGTCTTCACTGTATCCCTCTGAAAGGACGTGGTGGGAACGGAGGTGGAGAGAAGTCACTGGCCTCTGGAGATTTGCATTTTGAAGGTGAAGCTATAGAATTTGCTGATGTTCAGGATGCGGGGTGTAAGAAATTTAGATCTTTCTGTGAAAACTTTCTAGATGTAATTGATGGCAACCAAGTCAAAACTGAAAATATCTCCCACGGGCCACTAAAGCCTTGTGTAGGAGGCTAGCTTGCAGTCTTTCTTGTATATCAGGTCTACCTCCCATGTTTTGAAGCTTTCGTTATGATTTCACGTTTCTCATGTGTCCTTTTCCAAACTAGATTGGGATCCACCCTTAATCAGGGGTGGGGACGGTACTTTTTNATGGAAAGATGGTTCCTGAGAATGCCCCTCGATAAATCCCTGCATGCAAACCTCCATCTTACAGTCTGCTCCGAAGGAAACCAACCTAAGCAAGGGGCCAGTATCCTTAATATATAAAGAGCATTTACAAATCAATATGAAAAGGCCAACAACCGAACAGAAATGTGGGCAAAATATATCAACTTGACCAGTCACTGGAAAGGAAGAACAAATACTTTCAACCTGACTGATAAGAGTGATACAAATCAAATAATTTTTCAATTGACAAAAATAAAAGACAACACACATTGTTGAGGGTGTTCTTAGTGTATGTTGCTGTGAGAGTGTAACTTGGTACAGTTTTTATGGGGTCAATCTGGTAATATCTGTCAGAATAAATGTGCATACCCCTTGGCCCATAAATTTCATTTCCAAAAGTTTTAGTCATATTCGAAATGAAAATGACATCTGAAAGATATGTATTGCAGCATTTTTTATAATAGCAAAAGTTAGTGAGCAACCTAAATTTCCATCAATAGGGAACAAGCTAAGTAATTTATGATATGCATTTGAAGTTCAGTCATTAAAACAAATGGCATAGTCCTATAGTGATTTGGAAGGCCTCTCTGATATTTGGTTAAATGGAAGCTATAGAACAGTGTGTGTAATATACTCCCATCCATGTAAAGTAAAAGAAAAAGGAAATGCATGAAAAAATAACTCACCAGAAGGACATTCAAGGAGTAGGTGCCTCTCAGAGCTGAGAGCTGAGTGTCTGGTTTTTAGGAGTTGGATGGAGCTTAAGATTAAAGCCTAATTGGTGGGACATTTTCAATGTTCGCACCTGAAAATGCATGATCAATTTAAAAGAGAAAAAGGATCCTTTGTCTTTAAATAGAATCCTCATCCTTGCAGGGATTAGTAAATGAAAGTCAAAATTATTTGTCTCCCATGAAACAGTAGATCTATAAAACTGAAGCATTTGTTAAATGAGTCTAATATAAAGTGTGATGTGGAAAAATAGTGCAGAATATTAATTATGTATGAATTGTGCTCCATCCAACGGGGAGAAAACCAGGAAGGCTGTAAAACAGCAAAACGGCATGTTTAAATTGAGAATTTAAAGAGATCTTCAGCCCCAGTAAATTTCATACCCAAGGAGAATTAAAGATTATGAGAGAGAGACTTCACTTTTACTTCTCCTAAAATAAAACATCTTAAAGGCTTCTTGGGCTTCCTGGGTCAGGAAGATCCCCTGGAGAAGGGATAGGCTACCCTCTCCAGTATTCACGGGCTTCCCTGGTGGCTCAGATGGTAAAGAATCCACCTGAAATGCAGGAAACCTGGGTTTGATCCCTGGGCTGGGAAGATCCCCTGGAAGAGGGTGTAGCAACCCATTCCAGTATTCTTGCCTGGAGAATCCCCATGGAGGAGCCTGACAAGCTACAGCCCAACGGGTGGAAGAGAGTCCGGACATGACGGAGTGACTAAGCATAGCACAGCACACAAAGGCTCCTTTAAAGAACTGGCCTCTCCCTTCCGATACACCTTTTTCCCAGGGAGCCAGAAAGTGCTATCACACTCATATACTTGTCCCCAGCGTGTCCTGTGGCCTTCGGCCAGGTGGTGATGACCGTCACTGTCATCAGCCTTGAATGAGAAAGTGAGGCCTGTGACCGCAGGGCTGGCAGCCTAGGGCCGCCCAGGGCCTACTCCTTAAGCAGTTGTTCTGGCTCTGACTTCCTGCTGCAAGCTCCTCAGTGGTCTCTGAGCATCACCTGCAGCTTCCCCGTGACATCTCCGCCCCTGCAGGACAGCCTTCTAGTCTCCAGTGGTGCTGTGTGGCTGGGGTTCCGGGAGAGGTCCCCGGGGAGGGAACAGGTGCGGGAGGGAGGGACCCCCCCAACGCCCTGAGCTGACCATCCCCCTCTCCCCGCCAGGTGGTCTGCGACAAGATCTTCCGCCACTGGTTCTCCTCGCCCCACGGCAGCTCTGCGGTGTCGGGCCCGCTGCGGGGGCAGCTGCGGGCAGCAGTGCAGGAGTGCGCGGCCCCCGGCACCCAGGGCACACCCCGCGTGCTCGGGAGGCTGCGAAGCCTGCTCCAGGCTGCGCTGCGGGAGCTGCGGGATGGCGAGGAGCCACACCCTGGGGTGAAGAGCCGTCAGCGCGGGGACCCTCACCCTGGGACCCCCGGCACTGCACTGAAGGCCCCAGCCGGCCTCGGCCATCACCCCTTTGAGTGACACGAGGGATAGGTCTGGCGCCGGGGTCTCCCCTGTGTGGAAGCAGGAGTGTCCATGGGGCCCTGCAGACCCCCAATGCAACAGTGTGTACAGGAGTGTGCGCATGCATGTGCACGAGTGTGCGTGAGTGCATGGCCATGAGAGTTGTGCAGGTGTGTGGATGTGTGTAAGTAGGTGAGTGTGAGCAGATGAGTGTCTGGGGCATGTGCTCCTCTGGGCATGGAAGGCGCTGTCTCTGGCGGGTTCTGGAGCCTTGGGCCTCCTGAGCGGAGTCACCTTTGTTTTGGAACTGAAAACAATAAAATACCCAAGTCTGGGAGCTGCAGTCTGTACGCTGAGCGTGTGGAAGCACAGTTTATTGTACTGTTCGTTTTGAGGAATGCATGGCTTTCCTGGATGTAAAATCAGGAGCACCTGTTATCTCAGTCTGTCCTCCCTCAGAGCAGGGCCTGCAGGCTCACTGTGCTCGGGGGCAGGAGGGCCAGGTGGTGGGTGCCAGCCGTCTCTGCCGCTCCAGTGGAGACCAGGCCGCAGACCTAACATCCGGCATCTGTGCGCAGAACTGCTTCTGGTGGGCTCCCGACCACCATGCCCTGCTGCCAGAGGCCAAACGGGGGATCCACGTCCTGGTCTCTCCCTGGTCTGGCAGCTGAAGCCAGGCCAGTCGTCTGTCCATCTTGGGGAGACACAGTTCTAGTCCACATATGGGGACCGTGAGAGTTCAGCAAACAACCACAGGCCACCCTCAAGATTAATCCAGAAAGATGCCAAGAGAGGACAAGGGATTCTGTTGAAGGTTTACAATTAGAAGACTAGTTAATCTGAAGTTTTAAAAGATCACTGTCCTTCAGTCGCTAAGTCATGTCGACTCTTTGTGATCCCATGGACTATAGCCGGCCAGGATTCTCTGTCCATGGGATTCTCCAGGCAAGAATACTGGAGTGGGTTGCCAGAGGATCTTCCTGACCCAGGGATCGAACCCATGTCTCCTGCATTGGCAGGTGGATTCTTTACCACTGAGCCACTAGGGAAGCCCCATACTCCAGTAAAAGTTTTTTTGAAAAAGAAACTGAGTTGGAATCTTTGGGCTGACTTGACTTCTTTGTGAGCCTCGCAGTGGCACTAGAGGTAAAGAACCTGGCTGCCAATGCAGGAGCCATAAGAGATGCAGGTTGGATCCCTGGGTCGGGGAGATGCCCTGGGGGAGGGCATGGCAACCCACTCCAGCATTCTTGCCTGGAGAATCCCATGGATAGAGGGACTGTGGGCTGTAGTCCATGGGTCACAAGAGTTGACAAGACTGAGCGACTTAGCATGCACAACTTCTTTGTCCTTTATTTTCCCCAACAAAGACTAGAGAGGAGAAGAATGTTATGCACCGTACTTACCAAGCAAGAGTCAGGACAAATGGTCAGTTCCAGTTTCCACAATGTATTAACACAAAAAGTACACAAGTCAAGCATTTACTGAGTCATTTATGAAAAGTGAAAGTGGCTCAGTCATGTCCAACTCTTTGTGACCCCCATGGACTTCTCCAGGCCAGAATACTGGAGTGAGTAGCCTTTCCCTTCTCCAGGGGACCTTCCCAACTCGGGGACTGAACCCAGGTCTCTTGCTTTGCACACAGATGCTTTACCAGCTGAGCCACAAGGGAAGCCCAAGAATACTGGAGTGGGTAGCCCACCTCTTCTCTAGTGGATCTTCCTGACCCAGGAATTGAACCAGGGTCTCCTGCATTGCAGGCGGGTTCCTTACCAAATGAGCTATCACGGAAGCCCCCATTTATGGAAAGGTATATACTTACTGGAAATTACAACTTCCTTGGTGACTGCTAGGTGGTTGGTCAGCACATTTCTGGAGAACAAGGAAACAGCACATTCAGAGAGCTTTCTGGAGAAAAGCACCTTGAGAAACAGTCCCCTCTTCATTTTTATGTTGTTCCAAAGCAGCTTGTCTTCTGGATAGGGTTTCACAAGAAGGGTGAATTTTCTCTTAACCACTTAAATTATTTTCTCTCTTTGGTCCCAGTTTTATTTTACTGCTGTATGTCAGGACATACAGATTGGCCTGGTGTTTAAATGATATTAAGTATGCACTTATTGGAAGGCTCCCGAACTTGGAGCCAGAAGCCTGGGGCTAAGGATCTGGTTCTCACGCTGACTAATTGTGTAACTTTAGATGAGGCAATTACCTTTGCCTCAGTTTTCTCACCTGCAATCTGTGATATAAATGTTCCTTGGAATCAAATGAGCTAGAGTAGTCCAGAGAATCAATGCACAGATGCAAACATTCCCCTCTAAAATATGAGTGTTTTAACCCACTTTAGCCATTTAAGTCAATCCTCTTCTGGCCCATGCTATTGATGGGGGCTCCCCAAAGATCAAGGACACAGCAGAAGGGGCTGGGGGCTGGGGGGGGTCTCCAGAATGGCCCTTGGTGGGGCTGGCTGGAGCAGAGCTAGGAAAGGCTCATGAATATTCCNCTCTCTTGCTTTTTCCATGATCCAGCGGATGTTGGCAATTTAATCTCTGGTTCCTCTGCCTTTTCTAAAACCAGCTTGAACATCAGGGAGTTCACGGTTCACGTATTGCTGAAGCCTGGCTTGGAGAATTTTGAGCATTACTTTACTAGCATGTGAGATGAATGCAATTGTGCAGTATTCTCAGTGCCTTGAGCAGTGTCAGGCAGAAAGCTGGTGCTCCAGAAACATCTATGGAATGCCAGGATCGTGTCAGCATTGTTCTAGAACTCCCTTTTTTCCCCCTCTGTAAGTCATAGGTTTTTCTAAGTCAACACTTAAATTCTATTTCCTTCCTTACCCTGCCATTTATATTCTGTGATAGGAATATGCAAATTTTCTTTTTCATTTCCCTATGGATGGACTCTTAAGTTGCTTCTGAGTTTTCATTACTAGAAACTTTGCTGCCTTCAACTTCCTGGGCTTGCCACACCTGGCACAGTATTTCTCTAGAACAGTAGCTCAGAAGGAAATAGCAGGGTCCTAGTAGCCCACTCCAGTGTTCTTGCCTGGAGAATCCCAGGGACGGGGGAGCCTGGTGGGCTGCCGTCTCTGGGGTCGCACAGAGTCGGACACGACTGAAGCGACTTAGCAGCAGCAGCAGCAGTGAGTGCTTTGTCGTTGCTCAGTCGCTAAGCTGTGTCCAACTTTTTGCAACCCCAGTGGACTATAGCACGCCAGGTTCCTCTGTCCTCTACTGTCTCCCAGAGTTTGCTCAAATTCATGTCCATTGAGTCAGTGATACTCTCTAACCAACTATCCTCTGCTACCCCCTTCTCCTTTTGCCTTCAACCTTTCCAAGCATCAGGGTCTTTTCCAATGAGTTGGCTTATTGCATCAGGTAGACAAAGTATTAGAGCTTCAGCTTCAGCATCAGTCCTCCCGACGAATATTCAGAGTTAATTTTCTTTAGGACCGACTTGTTTGATCTCCTTACTGTTCAAGGGACTCAATAATCTTCTCCAGCACCACAATTTGAAAGCATCAATTCTTTAGTGCTCAGCCTTCTTTATGGTCCAACTCTCACATCCATACATGGCTACTGGAAAAACCATAGATTTGACTATATGGGCCTTTCTTGGCAAAGTGATGTCTCTGCTTTTTAATAAGCTGTCTAGGTTTGTCATAGCTTTCCTTCCAAGGAGCAAGCATCTCTTAAGAGTCTATAGAGTGTAAATTTTAGTGAAAGTGGCTAAAGGGGCAGGATCTCTCCCACCATATATTCTGAGATCAATATATTGTCCACTTGAGAAATGGGATGGGGGAATTAGCAGTAAATAGATAGGGTTTCCTTTATTTGGCACATTAGGGGTGGTGGAGAGAAGGTATTGATAGCTGCAGAGTTGTTGTAGAACCCGATTATAGAATCATCCGATTATGTTTCTATGCCCTGGAGTCAGACACCCTGGGTTCAAATTATAGCTCTGCCACCAACAAGTTGTATGGCCTCAAGCAAGTTACTCAACCTCTCTGTGCCTCAGTTTCCAATCTGAAAAATGGGAATAACAATTACAGCCACCTCCAAGAGTTGTTACGAGAATCAACACATATCTAAAGTGCTTAGAGGAGGGGTGGACACTTGTTAAATACTCAGTATGCGTCCTCCACTGCTCCTATTTAATAACCTACTCAAGTTTATACTTGAGGAACACCTGCAGGTCACCGCTTTCACCTTCCTGGCCTGCGGTGGTGGTGGTGGTTTAGTCGCCAGGCGGTGTCCAACTCTTGCAACCCCATGGACTGTAGCCCGCCAGGCTCCTCTGCCCGTGGGATTCTCCAGGCAAGAATACTGGAGTGGGCTGCCATTTCCTTCTCCAGGGGATCTTGCCAACCCAAGGATCAAACCCAGGTCTCTTGCATTGCGGGCAGATTCTTTACCGACTGAGCTATGAGCAAAGCCCCTTCCTGGCCTGTAGGCATTGGTTATTCCATCCACCAACTCAGGACATTTATTCTAGAGGAAGAAGAGGCGGGGGAGGGGGGTTCCAAGGGGGAGGGGACCCAGGGAGGAGCAGCTTTACAGGAACCGGTGGAATTTCCAGAAGCAAGGGCTGTTTGTTCAGTAGCAACAAAAACCCCTGAACNATTAATCAGAATGACATTTAAGAAAATCATAATTATTTTTGTACCATCTAACTCCTAGTGTATATTCTTATTCCTCCAGATTTTCTTAAAATACCTGTGTTAGGTTACTTGTTCAAATCAGTATCTGACAAAATCTATATATTGCATTTGACTATTATGTCACTGATACCCCTTTGATAGAAACAGTACCACATTTTTTTAATTATTAACCTTAATGAAGAAAGAAATCAATTTTTCCTGTTGAGAGTCCCATCTTCTGAATTTGTCTGATTGATTTCTCATGTCTTTTAAACTGTTCTTATTCTGTTCTATTCAGCATTGGTTGAAGGTTAGATCTAACAAGCTGGTTAGATTCAAGCTAAATGTTTTGTCAAGAATATGTCATAGGTGGTGTTGTATCTTCACTCTGCAGTATATTAAGGCTCACTGAGTGTATAATTGTGTGACTATTATTAATCCCAAGATAGATCAGTGGGCAAAGAACTGTTCTTTGAGTTTTCACACCATATCTCAGTGGAAGTAAAGCATTAGGATAAAGTATACAACTTAAAATAATTTAATGGATTTCTTGAATATTTACTGAATAAATTTTGCTTCACTTTCTTATTTTCCATTGCAAGTCTATTTTAAGTGTTGACTTACAAAAATTGCCCAATGTGAGAGTGCAAATTAAGTTTTATTGGGACAAAATGAGGACTGTAGCCTGGGAGGCATCACCTCAGAAATCTTTGAGAAACTGCCCCAAAGAAGTAGGTGGGAAAAGTCAATATATGTGACTTTCATGAAAGGGGAGTTCATTGCAAAAGTTTTCTGTTACTTGCAAGAAGTTGGTGTCACCGTGAAGAGCTTGATTGTTTTTCTAGATATGTGAAGATATAAGGATTGGGCTCATAAAATCAGCTCCTGAAAATATCTAACTATCTGAAGACTTGTTCTGCCAGTTCTGCTTGTTCTCAGAGCAGAGTACCTCATCCCTAACCACCACCCTGAACTCCCTTCAGGGAGAGTTGAAGGTCAGCAGCATATGATTTAATCCTTGTAGAGGCAGATGGCAAGTGCCCATGGCAATTGCCAATGTGTACTTGACATAAGTATCCAACTAAGTGAGATTACTTCTTATAGAAATGTTTGGAAAATTTTGATAAGAATCACAGAGGCTGATGGAGGAATTTTAAAACCATAAGTTATAAAATATAGATTCAACAAGTAAATGGCCAAAGTTCCTATGATAAAACATTAGAACGCACATAACTGACAACATATTTCTAGTCAATCACTGACTACAGATTATGCATTCAGGCTTACAATTAAGGTTTATTACTATACAACTGGGTTTAGAGATTGCAACAAACTAGCACAGTCATAACAGTTTTATAATCTAAATCGTAGCACTCTTAAAATTGTCCTATGCTGATCAGGCAGTTTATCTTTGATGCTTATTTCCCTTATACTCAATTCAAAACTAAAACTTGGATTCCAAGCAAATTAGTTAACCCTCTTAGTTACTTGGTTGTTTTAGTTTCATTAAGCTAAAGTAATCAAATCACATCATTCTGAAAACCTTGGGAAGATAAATTTAAAGGCTTTCAACTGTGAAGGGACAGAAACAAAGCTCAGTGGAGAGATAGGATCTGAATAGTCAAGTCATTTTGATTAGGCATGAGGTACTTGGGGCTTTCCTATGAACAACTAATTCTTGGATAGCCCTGTAATTCCATTCTGAGTATAGCATATCATACTTAAGAAGAGTGAGTATTTTAAGGTGCTGTATCTGCATATAGAGTCTTCCCTGGTAGCTCAGCTGGTAAAGATTCCTCCTGCAACACAGGAGACCCACTTCAGTATTTTGGGGCTTCCCTGGTGGCTCAGTTGGTAAAGAATCTGCCTACAATGTGGGAGACCTGGGTTTGTTCCCTAGGTTGGGAAAATCCCCTGGAGGAGGGCATGGCAACCCACTCCAGTATTCTTACCTGGAGAATCCCCATGGACAAAGGAGCTTGCCATCCATGGGGTTGCAAAGAGTCAGACATGACTGAATGACTAAGCACAGTATGTCTGCATATACACAGGGAAATATTAGTATTAATGGTCATTTGCCATAGTCTTTGGACTCAAAATCAGGACCTCCTCCTCCCTCCTCTTATTGTTCCTTCTCCATTTTCTGAAACAAAGTAAGTAAACAAACAAAACCATATCTTCCAGTTTGATCTGTAATGTGAATTTCTATACAGTTTTTTAAATAATTCTTTGCCACAAATTTATTCATCATTACTGGTATTCAAATTTTACAGATGAGGAAATTGAAGCTCTTTGGAATTTGAGGTTAAAAAAAGAAGATTCCCAAGGTGACATCAAGGTGATATAGCTACAGAGGATGGAGCTGAGACTAGACTCAAACTCTGAAAACAAAGACCATGTTCTTAAGTACTCCTTAGGGAACTGACAGAGAAGGCAATAGCACCCTACTCCAGTACTCTTGCCTGGAAAATCCCATGGATGGAGCCTGGTGGGCTGCAGTCCATGGGGTCACTGAGAGTTAGGCACGACTGAACAATTTCACTTTCAATTTTCACTTTCATGCATTGGAGAAGAAAATGGCACCTCATTCCAGTCTTCTTGCTTGGGGATTCAGGGATGGGAGAGCCTGGTGGGATGCCGTCTTTGGGGTCACACAGAGTCGGACATTACTGAAGCAACTTAGCAGCATCAGCAGCAGAGAACTGAAGGAAATAAGATAGTCCAGTCTTTACTTCTCATGCACCTTGAAACAAAAAAGCAGTGGTTAAGTGGTTTGCAACCAATTATGCATTGTTATTATGCCACAATGCAACCATAAGTACTTTCTGTCATTACAATAATTGCAAAAAAATATTAACGCTAATGCATAAATTTTAAATCTTACTCTATTTTCCAATTATATCCTTTGTCAACTAAATTCTCTTAAGAGTCTACCTTAGTAAATGTAAAATATTTGAGTAAATTTAATATATATGTCTACCACTTGTATTACATTTAGAATTAGTTTTCTCAGCTGTCAATATTTTATACTGTTTTGCCACCCTAAAAATATCACCATCTAGTCTTATTTTAGAAACTTGGAATTATTTAAAAGCAAAAATAAATATATGAACATCAGAAATAAGCCTCTTAAAGAGAAAAAAAAAATAAAGCTATGAATGAGAAGGTGAAAAGGAGCTAGTGTTAAGATTGAATGCACATGGCCTCTTCACACTTCAATTAGAAAACTAGAAGCACTTAGTTAAGGCATTCAAAAGAACAAGTGTCTGCTTCATAATTAGTTATAATCAGTCTGCTTGTGCTATCTACATTGCCTAGCTGCTCTTCTTTGTCTATAATAGGAGACACCTATGATGCTTTTGTGCACTGACATTTCAATTGTGTAACATTATGCCCCCTCAAAGAGAGATGGCCCTGTTGTAGGAAAGAGATGGCTTATATTGAGACAAGGCACCCAGGTGACTAGCTGTGTGAGCTTGAATGGGCAAAGTAAATATCCTAAAACTCAGTAGCCCTACATTTAAAGTATCAATAGTAAAATCTACCTCAGCATTTTCTTTTGTGGCTAATGAGTATTTTATTTGCTGGTACGGAGAAAGAACTTAGTAAGTAAATGTTAACAGTAGTTGCATTTTAAGAGGTTGTAACGGAAACAGTTTAGCTTTTATTTTATAATTTTTCCATCAATTTCCAATGATTACAATTCATCACATGCATTAAGTAATATCTGTGTAGCCACCAATCGAGTTCCATCTCCCCATAACCTGCCATACCAGACCACTGATGACCACTTAGAAGTCCCTACTTAATAGAAATTTTTAACCTGTCCTAAAATGTGCTTAGTTTCTCAGTCATGTCCAAACTTTTGTGTTCTCATGGACTGTATTCTGAAAGTTTCCTCTGTCCATGGGGTTCTCCAGGCATAAATACTGGAGTGAATCGTGATTATTTTCTCCAGGGGATCTTCCTGACCCAGTGATTGAACCCAGGTCTCTTGCATTGCAGGTGGATTCTTTACCATCTGAGCCATCAGGGAAGCCCTAATGAGCAGATTTGATTCCAAATGCTGTTGTATTCATCACCTCATAAGATTTTCATATTCTATTTATCCCTTTTGTGAAGTTGATACTTCTGATCTGCTAAGAAAAACATATATTTCTGCTTTATAGATTATGTCAAAGCCTTTAATTGTGTGGATAACTATAAACTGTGGAAAATTCTTAACAATATGGGAATACCAGACCACTTGACTTGCCTCTTGAGAAATCTGTATGCAGGTCAGGAAGTAACAGTTAGAACTGGACATGGAACAATAAACTGGTTCCAAATAGGAAAAGGAGTACTTCAAGGCTGTATATTGTCACCCTGTTTAATTAACTTATGCAGGGTACATCATGAGAAACACTGGCCTGGATGAAGCACAGGCTAGAATAAAGATTGTCACTCCTGGCAAATGACAATAACTTCAGATATGCAGATGACACCACCCTTATAGCAGAAAGTGAAGAGGAACTAAAAAACCTCTTGAGGAAAGTGAAAGAGGAAAGTGAGAAAGTTGGCTTAAAGCTGAACATTCAGAAAACGAATATCATGGCATCTGGTCCATCACTTCATGGGAAATAGATGGGGAAACAGTGGAAACAGTGTCAGACTTTGTTTCTTGGGGCTACAANTTCCACGTTACTTAGTTTTTCTTCTTTGTCTTGTTCCTCCCTCTGAAACATATTCCTCTGTCACCTCGTTTTGTGTAAATTTCTATTTGTGTTTTAATCTATCTGGTAACATAGTTACGTTTCTTGACCTTGGAGAAGTGGCCCTCTTCAGAAGATATCCCAGGCATCCTTCTCCCGATCCAAGAGCCAGAGGACATCTGAGCCCAGGGTGGTGTCCCACGTGTATTTGTGGATTCGCTGTGCAAGCCGTAGGTCTCTACTTTTCTTGCTTTTGGCGTCTGCCCCCTGCTGTGAGGAGCCAACTCATTGGAAAAGACCCAGATGCTGGGAAAGTTTGAGGACAGGAGGAGAAAGGGGCAACAGAGGGCTAGAGGGTTCGATGACATCAGCGATTCAATGGATATGAGTTTGAGCAAACTCCAGGAGATGGTGAAGGACAGGGAAGCCTGGTGTGCTGCAGTCCATGGGGTCACAAAGAGTC